>UCOM01002225.1:0-28789 GCA_900474385.1 Ormyrus pomaceus | reverse complement strand
GTACTTTTTCTATTATTTAAAATAATAAAAAGATAACAAAAAACATATGAGAAGAAAGAGAATTTAACGCTGAATTGATTGATATTTCAAAAAATATAAATGACCAGTTACTTTTAGAGCAAAGACCGAATCGCAAACCGGGGCAAGAATCGTCTTTGAGCTTGCTCGACTCGCGACTACAAATTTGTTTATAACTTTTTATCTATTTATTTTTTATTTAGAGAGACTGGGTTTTCACGCAGACCTTTGTTAATACTTATCGCATAATGTTATCGACAAATATTTGGCAATTTCGAAAATTCATAACAGACTTTTGTCGATTAAACAAAAAAATTTTCTAGATTAAAAGTTAGTTTTTTTCTTTTAATATTTTTTTGTTTAACAAAATGTTTAATCAAATTGTACCTATACAGTATGTATCTAGAAGTATTCATGAATGTTATAAAGTGTTGAAATTGTCAGCTACACTTCTCGCACAAGAGTCAAAATCAATGATGTCTCCGCCCTTCTTCTCCGCAGCTTGAACCTGCGGACCCTCATATTTAATTGAAGCCTTTTTACTCCCGTAATCGTTGGTCACAGAAAACCAATTTTTTTTAGTTTTCAGCTTTTTACTCAAAAATTAGTTGAGAAAATGGTTTGAAATTTTAACAGACTATAGCTATATATATTCTTAATTACCAAATTTTTTTTCAGAGAAGTTCATAATTTAATTTAAGTTATAAGCTTTTTTAAAAAAAAAACACTCCTTGTGCAAAACTCGATTTTGCTCACGCTTGGGAAAAAACACGCGCTAAATCAAGCCTTGCACACAATCCAAAAATCCTCCGATTCTAAAAATCGAATGAGGACGCGTGGATATTAATAATATTTAATATCCACTACATTCAAAAATATGTGTACATGTGATTTTTGGAGCTGCTCATGCTCATGACATTGGTATATTGTTTATGCAGATTGCAGAAGAGCATCCATGGTTGCAATTTTGAATTTTAAAATATAAAATTATTAACAAAATATTACAAAAATTTTAATTATTTTACTAAATAACAATAAGATTTGTCTATTTAATAAAAATTTGTTCTATATGTACACAAAAAATTGCATTTATATTTAGCAGAATAATAATAATAATAATAATAGATTGTGCATTTCTGCTTTATTGCATCTGAATGGGCAAAAGAATAATTAAGATGCACCTTATCTTAATTAAGGGCTTTTAAGGCTTACACGTTAGGCACATTACGCATATATATATATATATATATTTCAGATTTCAAATATAACACCAGCAGCGGCCTCAGAGTAGAAATTTTTTAGGTTAGAAAGGCCGCGAAGTCAAGCAACGAATGCAGTTCATAAATTTTTTTTTACCATGTTACTTACAAAGTTGCAGAAGAATATTATTCAAACAACTTTATGTCACTTGAAAACTCAAATGAAATCAAAGGGTTGTAATTCTCTTGTTAATTATTGTACTTATTCTACAAAATTATTGCAAACAATATTTTCACCAAATAAATTACAAACTAGAAATTACTTTAAAGATTCTCAAAATGATGTACAATTACCAGCACTTTCAGATGATCCTCCTATAGTTTGGCCAAGTTTTTTTAAAACTATCAATACTTTTATACAGTGCAATCTTATAATAAGACCTTACATGGATAATGACTTTATTATGTCTGAATTTTTGGAAGGATCCAAACAAGTAAGCAGAAATTGATAATTTTTGAGTAATTTATGTATTTGAAAACTTGATAAATTTTTATGATGACAAATGAATATTAAGCAATACAAAGTGTTTTAATCTTTGTAGGCTTTAAATGTTGTATCGAATGCCTTGGCAAAGGAAGATTATGATAGCATCAAAGATTTGGTAACAATAGATACTATTCAGAGTACAAGAAACAAAATCAGTACTTTAAATCTAGAACAAAAACAATTATTAGCAATAGATAAAGAGGACATTTATATAACATTTCCTTACCAAGTTGGAATTATTTTTGATAATACAGGTAAAGATTTTGTATTGAAAATTTGTTTACAACTTAGACATTATTTTATTTTTTAGCTCATCAAAGATTTGTGGAAATACTGGTTGTATTCCATTCTTTGAGAGGTCTTGGCAGAATGAGGCGAGAAAAGAAAGAACCTCCATTAAATATGGGACTGTTGCCAGAATATCAAAGGCTTATGTTTGTTTGTAATTACAGATTTATTCGTGAATTTACAGAAGGTGCACAGTCTTCTTGGACTATTAATATGATTAATCACTTTATGCCAGCCTTGGTAAGTGCAAAAAATATTTTTACTTTGGAGATTTTTAAGTAAAAATTTAATAAATTAATGATTTTTTTTTTGTAGTTGTAAATAAAACAATTGGACCTTTTCTCAATAAGCTTGAGATTGTTTGTTTAGATCAATTTGTTTATGTGTAAGAAGTTTTCTTACACATCTAGGTAACTATTTCTACAATATTTTCTCCCAGAAAAGATAATTTGTTTAATGTATAATTTGTAAAAAAATTGTAAAAGTGTATTCAAATATAAATATATATATATATATATATATTTTATTGTTAAAAAATAGATTTTATGGAAGTATATTTTACATATTAATGAAAAAATATTTTACAAAACCTTAATTATTGAGATAAAGAAGGCAAATTTAACTTATTCAATATGACAGGAACAAAGTGGTTTAATTCTAATAAAGTTGCACCAACCTGAACTTTATTTTCTAAAAGTGATGTTACTAAAGTCCCCTAGAATTGCATAAACAGAATAATTATTATCAAACATCTACAGTTTAAAATAAAAATTGAAATAGATTTAAATTTGTATTGATTGCACCTCATTGTTTTCGGGCCAATGAATCCAACATTGATTTTTTGTAGCGCATTTAAATAAATTGTCTCGTTTTGCGTGAGTAGACGTGTAAAAATTAACTTCCCATTGATCATCTAATTCAAACAACGTAACTTGCACAAAGTTTAAGAAGGGTTTTATATATTGAGAGATTATTGCTTTACATCTTATACCAGTTTGTTGGAAATTAATAGCTACAATTTTATTTGGAAATGTCATTGATTTTTCTAGATTGGCAATCGATGCAGGCAATTCCCCTAAAAAAGTATCAAAAGAAAATGAAAACTTAAAACAAAGAATTAAGTTAATTAAAAGTATGGATTACTTTGAAAAGTACTATCTGTAAGTCTGTAAGGTTTTGTAATTGTAGTTGCAAACATGGGAATTTGTTTTCGCTCGGCACCCTTTAACCACGTGTCAATAGCTGCAAAAGTAGTGAACAGTTAATCAATATTACCCACAACGATAAGGGCCGAGGTTTGTAAAAAAAACTGACATTTTCCAACTTGTTCAAACACTTTGGTAACAGGAATATTTTCATCGAGGTGTTTGCACAAATGCGTCGCATATAAGCCGTAATCTTTATCCATCCGTTCATAGCTTGGTCTGTAGCTTGATGTAGAGTAAGCTTGCAATAAATTTCTTAAATTTTTCTGACCTTTGTAAACATTAATGGGTGGTATTTCTTCATGAATATCGGGATTGCACTCCCTAAGAATTTTTAAGACAGAAATAAATAGTCAACTGAAACGGAAAATTAATCAACTGGAACCAACTTACACGGGCGGAAAAGTTTGGCACATGTCTAATACGACTATGAACAAAGCTGGATCATTAGCAAGGGCCATAGAAAGTAATTGACTTTCGCAAATTGCATCTTTCCTTAAATAATTTCTTGGAGCATCAATCGAAAGCATATAGTTTTCTTGCATTTTGAATCCATGGCCAGCAAAGTAAAAAAGTCCTATAGGAACAAGGGTTCATTTCAATCGTTACTTATGTTAATTGTCGATTTGGAGGCAAGCTAATACCGTAAGTTCCTTCAATCAAAGAGTCGGAAAAAATTTTAATAGCATTTTTCATCTGTAAAAGAGTTAAATCTGCAAGACAGATGGTATGAAATCCCAGGCTACTTAAAATTTTCGCTACTTTAGCAACATCGTTCTTCGGAGTATTTAATTTTTCTTGATCGTCGTAATTTTCATTGGCTATCAATAAAGCTACCTTTGCAACAGCTTTTTGGCGAGGGACCTCCATCTGGAAAAGAATAAATTGTTCTAAAATGGCGGATAATGATAAAAAAGCGATTATGCAGACTTGAATAGCTGCAGCATACCATTACTGTGCTTTTATGAGTATACAATTCGCTAATCTGATTAAAAATGTGGCAAAAATATTTTCCTTCGTCCTTGGCAGTAAAATTTTCAATCTGGAATATGATTATGTTATAAAAATGTAAATAAGACGACTTGCATAGACGGGAGAAAAATAAGCAGCTGTATTTAGTCATTTTTTCGGAAGCTGACAATAAAGGGAAATTTGTATAAAAATTCAGGGAAAATGTAGCTGCACATTATAATTCTTTCCCGCATAATTAATTGAATGTACAGGTTTTTAATGATAAATTATTACTCGCAATAAATTCGAATTTTGTTGATCCAATCTTTCGTTATTCCGGTACCACTGATATTGCGGACAGGGGTGACTAGTAGCCTCGCAGCATAAGACTAGCGTCCCACCTTCTCTTGCTTCAACAAACAGCTGTGGCTGATTTTCTATTACGACCGGAGTTGCCCTTATGTTGACGAATATCGATCTAGAGAAGAGCTGATGAATTTTTTGTCCCTTGTGATCCGTCTGAGAAGCTTGACATCTGTAAAATCCTTCCTGAGACGAGCTAAAAATCGAGGACACTTTATCGTATTATATTTTACTTTAAATTGCGTGGCAAACGATTTTCTCACGATTTTATAACAAGTTTTAACTCCTCGGAAGTCTGATTTTCCAGTGGGCAATCTTCGTGATACCATTGATAATTAGCTGGTGGTAATCCATAAGCCTTGCAGAACAATCGCAATTCGCGACCAATAGAGACGAATAAAGTCTCGTTAAAACTGCTATGTTCGTCGGGATGGGATATGATCTTTAAAGGTTCTGTGCAGAATCAACATGAATTTATTTTTTACGAGAAAAGACGGCTCTTATATACTCTCGTACTACTCACCAGGTAAATGTAAAATAGACAAGGTTTTGAGCAAATTACAATTTTCCAATAGCGTGCCAAGAATACCCACTGAGCACATTTTAATAGTTAACTCAATTAGTAGCTTTTCGGCCGGTGATTCATTTCCTCTGTATGTTTTATTTTCCAAATTTCTTATCCACTGGCTACGTTAAAAATCAATTATAAATTTAATTAAATAAATTCAATGTCTTTTAAGCTATTTTTCATCTACTTTTGATACCTAGAAAATTCAAGTTTTTCGCAGACGTATTCGGCTAATACTTTCCACCTGTCGTTTTTATTTAATTCATTCACTAAATCTTCATATACGGTTGAAGGTAAATGTTCAATACTTAAATCTTCGTTAAACTTGAGCATTATGATTCAAAATAAAAAGTGTGATGAAAGCGAATATAATTATATTTTTCCGTTCTCGAGGTTTTCATTCCTTTTTTAGCTAAAATAATTATTTTATCAAAATATTAATTTGATAGATCTTGTAGAAAAAATAGAATTTTATCAAAATTAAGAAAATCGAATAATACAAAGATAAAGTAATTTTATTGGGTATATATATAAGTAATGCGCAAGCTGAAACGTTAATGTCTTATTGTAATAGTTGGAAAAGTGCTTTATTAGGAATATTTGATGGATAAGCATATGGAAGTATAGAAGATAATGATGGGATGGTATTAGTTTAAAAGGAAAATAAACGTAGAATACAGGTGTAGGTATGTAATGTACAGTAGCTGCAAGAGAAATTGGGGAGAGAGAGAGAGAGAGAGAGAGAGGATGAGAGGGAGAGAGAGCTGCAGAGAAGGTATAAGCAAGCAGCGCTCCAAACGGTCGCTTTCGAAAGTTAATGTAACCTCTTTCTCCGTCCGGGCGTCTCATAGAGCATTGCAGTGAGTGTGTGTTTGTGCACTGCTTTCTCGGGTGGGTTAAAGCTAGTAGTACCTAAGGCATCGGCGCAGTTTAAAGCAGTACGTGCAAGGCCTTGCCTATCCTGGCCCGTCGATCGGTACAGCAACGATGTTCGACGTGGGCCTTTACCGCCAGCAGTGAGTGCAAACAGAAACGCGTGCGGCTGCTGTGCTGTCGCTGTGGCTGTGACGCTCTGACGCGCAGTATAGCGAGCGAGAACTGAGTAGTGCCGCTGCCGAGTCGAGGAGACAAGTGCGCATGTATGCGTCTACATTGCGGAAGAGCAGTGGCACTGGCAGCAGCGTGTCGCGAGTCGCGGACGAGCTCTCTCCGCTGTTATAGCGTTTTGATCCTTGCGCGAGAAAGTGCAGTCGTGCTATTGCTGATCTAATCGTTGAGTGAGTGCGATTCTTGTTCCAAGAACTGGGGGCCTTCGCGCCTGCCGCTGCCCGATGCCTCCCCGTTCCCGAGAAAACTGATCCTCCAAAGTCCGTGACTGACTGCTCGGCGCTAATGCCGGAGCGTGAAGCCTGATGCGCCCGAGCTCCTGTGGAAGAGAGCCGGGCCCGGAACTAGACACTAGACAGAAAAGCAACATGGTTTCGAAGCTGCACGGGGCCAATAACAAATACCAGTGCAGCGGGGGCCAGTTTTCGGAGAGCTTTGCCGCAAGCAGACGAGCCACGGAAAACTCGACGATGGCTCAGCGGGAGGACTTTGACTTTCAACCGCCTCCCGAGGCACCAGTTTTCGAACCGACTAGCGAGGAGTTTCTCGACCCTCTCGGCTACATTGCCAAGATCCGGCCTATCGCCGAAAAGTCGGGCATTTGTAAAATCAAGCCGCCACCCGTGAGTAGCCTTTTCCACAATGTCTCTCTCTCTCTCTCTCTCTCTCTCTCTCTCTCTCTCTCTCCTCGCTTCGGCCCCTCAAGGGCCATCAGCCAGCGATATGCTCACGGCTCTGACAGGTAGCATTCGACGCTCGGTTATATAAGGCATGATCGATTTACTCTTTAAATTTTCAACTTTTTGCCCGAGCGACAGGACTCTGGGCATCCTTGCTTCACTTGTCCGCGGAGAGCGTCACTGCGTCTCCGTCCCCGTACTCTTCTCTCTCTTTCTCTCTTTTGCTCTTGCCGTGTACGGTCTCTTTGTTCCTCTGATCAAAGCCCCAATACCTTTGCCACGTTCCTCTTGCCCTTTTTTTTTATCTGCAGCTGGAACAATATCTATACCTAATAACTTTTTTCATACAATCGGTCTCTATTAGCTTTACCTTTCTCTCTATTAAGTATTGATCGCTATATTTAAAAAGAAGCGTAGCGCGTTCGACGCTATCGTTTCAAATTCGTCACATTTAGACATGAATTTATTTGTTGTTTAACATTTTCTGCGAAACTTGTTGAAAATAGGCGTCGAGCGCATTCGTTTTTCAATCCTTATAACTATCGTTCGAATTCGTGCAAAGCGACTCATTCCCATATACGATGACGAAATATGTTTGCCGCCATTTGCAAGCTTAAGATCATTTAAATTTCTTTAGTTTTTCGCCATTTGTGCCTTTTTGTACTTTTTTCGAAGCTTACAAGTTCTCTGGCATAAATAAGTAAAGTGCATTCAAAAAGATTCCATTTGTAAAATCATCAACATTTAATTATTGGAAAATACTCTCAAACACTCTAATGTATCTGTAACTTTGAAGTTATTTCCCTAGTTTGATTCGTGGTAAAATATTTTTGCAAATTTTCTCTTACCAAGAAATACTATAGAAAAGAAATCATTTTTTTAGAATTGGCAGCCACCATTTGCTGTGGATGTTGACAAATTCAAATTTGTTCCAAGAATACAAAGGTTAAATGAGTTGGAGGCAAAAACAAGGATTAAACTGAATTTCCTGGATCAAATTGCAAAATTTTGGGAGCTCCAAGGATCATCATTAAAAATACCATTAGTTGAACGTAAAGCACTGGATCTATATTCATTGCACAGAATTGTGACTGACGAGGGTAAGTCAAATTAACACAAAATTTAAAGTTTATGATTTCAGCTACATATAACATGATTTGAAGAAATAAATAAAATAAATAAATCAACGCTGATGCTATAATATGATTTTATTCATTTTATTATTGTTTTCACTCTAGGTGGTATTGAAACAGTCACAAAAGAAAGAAGATGGGCAAAAATAGCAAACAAATTAGGATACCCTTCTGGACGAAGTGTTGGCAGTATTCTTAAAAGTCATTATGAAAGAATTTTATATCCATTTGACGTATTTAAACAAGGGAAAACTTTAACAGACATTGTAATATTAAAGGAATTAATTTCTTGATTATTTTGTGATAAGTTTGAATTTTAACTATAGATTCTTATGTTTTAGAAAATTGAACCAGACAGTGATGTCAATGAAAAAAAGGACAGAGATTACAAACCACATGGAATTATATCAAGACAACAGATTAAACCACCACAAGAAAAATTTTCTCGTCGATCAAAGCGGTTTTCTGGACAAGATGAAAAACAAAATGGATGTCCATCAAGCATTAAACAGGAAGACTGTAAAGAGGAGTTTGATACCGATTGCAAAACTAATATTAAAGGCAAAAGTTTTGTTGAAAGTAAGGCCAACAATGGCAAAGGAAAAAATTTAGTAGACTCCAAAGATGGCATTAAAAGTAAATAGTTAACAAAATGAAATATAACTTTTCTTACAAGTAACAAAATTAATTTTGATTTCGCTTTTTCCTTCCAGCTTCGCCGGATAGTAAAGATAATATCAAAACCAGAGCATCAGGAATAGAAAAGGATAAAGAATATAGTAAAGAGCTTAAGAAATTGCAATTTTATGGAGCTGGTCCTAAAATGGCTGGTTTTAATACCAAAGAAACTAATAAAAAATCAAATAAAACCAGAGGCGTTAAACTAGTCTATGAATTTGACCCAGTATGCATTTACTTTATTTATATGTTTATATTAAAACTCTTGAAAATAATAAAATTTCATAATGATATATAATTTCTTTTTAGCTTGCTAAATATATTTGTCACAATTGTGGAAAAGGAGATAACGAAGAAAATATGTTACTTTGTGATGGTTGCGACGATAGCTATCACACATTTTGTTTGTTACCACCATTAACAGAAATTCCGAAAGGAGACTGGAGATGTCCAAAATGTGTTGCTGAAGAAGTATCAAAACCAATGGAAGCTTTCGGTTTTGAACAGGCGCAAAGGGAGTATACTTTACAACAGTTTGGCGAAATGGCAGATCAATTTAAAAGTGATTATTTTAACATGCCTGTTCATGTAAGTTAAACATATTTTCTATTGCATTCATTTTTAATGAATTAAAATGCTAAACATTTTTTTTTTTATTACAGATGGTTCCAACTGAACTAGTGGAAAAAGAATTTTGGAGAATAGTATCTTCTATCGATGAAGACGTTACCGTTGAATACGGAGCTGATTTACATACCATGGATCACGGTTCTGGTTTTCCAACTAAAACTAGCGTTAATCTTTTTACGTGTGATCAAGAATATGCAGAGTCTTCCTGGAATTTGAATAACTTACCAGTACTGCAAGAAAGTGTTCTTGGTCACATTAACGCCGATATAAGTGGTATGAAAGTTCCATGGATGTATGTAGGAATGTGTTTTGCTACGTTCTGCTGGCACAATGAGGATCATTGGAGTTATTCTATTAATTACTTACACTGGGGTGAACCAAAAACGTGGTATGGTGTTCCTGGTTCTGAAGCTGAAAAATTTGAGCATTCAATGAAATCTGCTGCACCAGAACTCTTCCATAGCCAACCTGATTTACTTCATCAATTAGTTACCATAATGAATCCCAATATTCTTACTAGTGAAGGTGCATTTTAATATTATAATTTAAATAATGCTTTACAAAAGTGTACGAAATTATGGTTTTGAAGCTTCTCACTTTTTTTTAAAGATCTTTTAAAACGTCTTTGATAAAATAACTAAGTTAGTTGCAATTTACGTTTTTATTAAATGTCATCCGATATTAAATAAAAGCGTCAATTATAAACACCTAGCATGTTTTATCAAAGAATCGATATCAGCTGAATAGAAAGTTTATTTGCTCAAGGGAATCTTTAGTAATAATATATAAAGTCTTTAATTTCAATTTTTTACAGGTGTGCCGGTATTCAGAACAGATCAACACGCTGGAGAATTCGTTGTTACTTTTCCCAGAGCTTATCATGCAGGATTTAATCAGGGTTACAATTTTGCAGAAGCAGTGAATTTTGCACCTGCCGATTGGGTAAGTTACCTACTAAATAAATAAATAAATAAATAAAAATAAAAAAAAAAAAAAATAAAAAAAATTTTAAAAAATACCATTTTTATATTTTAATGTTCAGCTAAAAGTTGGAAGAGAATGCATTGCGCATTATTCGAATCTCAGAAGATTTTGTGTATTTTCTCATGACGAATTAGTTTGTAAGATGTCTTTAGATCCTGATAGTTTAGACATTGGTATTGCTACTGCAACATACCACGATATGCTGACTATGGTTGAAGATGAGAAAAAATTGAGAAAAAATTTACTAGAGTGGGTAAGTAATCTTTGTTTTACATTCAATTTTTTAATCCTTTATAATTTAAATTATTTTTACAAAAAATAACATTTAATAATAAATAATATTTATGAATGGTTAAATGTATCTTTATATATTGCGTGAAAATTTTAAATTAATTAAAATATTGAAATTATTAAGCAATAATATTGTGGAAAGAAGTTTGCCGTACAAATACAAAGTTACATGCGTGTATACTCAATAAAACTTAATACATGCACAGATCCATCACTTTTCTTAAAACTTATTCTCCGATTCTCTCTCTGATTTGTGCTTAGGAGTTCTCCAGGTTGCCGTTTGGAACGCACTGACTGAAGCAACAGTCGATTTTTCCCCCTCCCCTTTCATTTTTCTTTGTTTTTCGTTCTCGCGAATCATGCAAATAATACTTGAAAAGCACCGAGCTTAAAACTAATAAAGCGAGTGCATTATTGCAGTACGTAGCGTCTTATAGAATTGGTCATGGAACTGGCAAAAGCTTGTATCCCTTTCGACATGTAGTTTAACCGTCTTTCTAGTTTGAATATTTCGTGTCGGGATTATGTAACTCTTTTTACTAAGTAGAGGTTATGTTTGTCACCTAATACGCTAGACGCATTTTATGTTGCAAGATCAACCGGCCAGCTGCTAAAAATTGTATTTCATTTTTCTGCCTTATGCTGTAAGAGAAAACATTTCAACTTTTTTTTTATTGATTATTAACATACAAAAATTAAAATTTGATAATTTGCGGATTTAGATCTTACAAGATTACGCGTGAATACTACCTAACGTTTTTGGTGTTGTGTATGGTTTTAAGTGTTTGTGTTAAATCTTATAGGCATATTTTCTCTACTAATTAATATTAAAAAAACCCGTATTGAAATTTTAACACAAAAAAGTCTGTTTGATTTCTTCATTTAAAAACAACTTGTTCATTTGTATTTGTGTTGATAGTCACTTTTTGAAACGATGATTCAAATTTCTTAATTATCATTTCTAATTTTATCTTTAAATTTATTTCAATCGAATAAAACAAGCATTGAAATATCATTTTTTTATCAGGGTGTAACCGAGGCAGAACGTGAAGCTTTTGAACTATTGCCTGATGACGAAAGACAATGTGAGGAATGTAAAACTACGTGCTTTTTGAGTGCAGTGACATGCTCATGTCACGATTCGCAATTAGTTTGCCTCAGACATTTTAGATATTTATGCAAATGTGCTCCTGAGAATCATACCTTACGATACAGATACACTTTAGACGAACTCCCAATCATGTTACAGAAACTTAAATTGAAAGCTGAGTCTTTTGACTCATGGGTAAGCAAGGTCAAAGAAGCTATGGATCCAAAAGGAGAAAAAATTGAACTTAGCGAATTAAAAGATTTATTAGATGAAGCAGAAGTCAAGAAATTTCCAGAAAGCGAACTACTTACGGCTTTAACAACTGCAGTACAAGACGCAGAAAAGTGTGCTAGTGTAGCAAGACAATTATTGAGCAACAAACAAAGAACTAGGTTATTTACACATTCATATATATATATATATATATACACACACACACTCACATAAGCCATTATTTAATATTAATTTTTTTTTCTACAGAACAAGACAATCAGTTGAAGCAAAGTTTAAACTTACCGTTGAAGAATTAACTTTATTTCATAAAGAAATAACAAATCTTTGCTGTGAATTAAAAGAAGCAGATGGTGTCAAGTATATCTTGGATCAGGTACTTCAATTTCAAAAAGATGCAGAGGAATTAGAAGCAAGAGAAGTCGATTGTGATATTGATAAACTTGAAAAGTGCATAGAATACGGTGACTCTATTTGCATAGAATTACCTCAACTTATAAGATTAAAACAGGTACTAAAAAAATATTAAATTGTACTTATTCATTTTTACTTTTTCTTAAATTTTTTTTTATTACATTTTCTGTTTTATTAGAAATTACAGCAATTGCGTTGGCTAGAAGAAGTGAAGTCTATTCAAGAAGAACCGCAATCTATTACTCGACAAGATTTGGGAAGGTTAATAGAAGAGGGTATGAATATTCCTCCTCATTCAATGATTGAAAATGCTTTAGCGCAACTTCAAGCTTTAATGATAAGTATAGATAATTGGGAAGACAAAGCTAAAATTTATCTTCAAGCTTCAAAAACCAGACAAACGATCGCTTCTGTCGAAGAACTTATATCTGAAGCAGATAATATCAATGCCCATTTACCTGGATTAAATAATCTCAAGGATATTTTAAACAAAGCTAAGAATTGGACCAAAATTGTTGAGGAAATACAAGCAAAAGAGAATTTTCCTTACTACGATACTTTGGATGAATTAGTACGTAAGGGTCGAACAATTCCGTTACATCTTGCTGCTTTACCGGTTCTAGAATCAACTTTAGCTCAAGCAAAAATATGGAAAGAAAGAACTGCTAGAACATTCCTTAGAAAAAATTCGCATTACACATTAATGGAAGCTCTTTCACCTAGAATTGGTGTTGGGTTACATGCTATGAAAACTCGTAAAAATAATAAAGGAGAAGATTCTATTGGAGCTGTATACGTATGTGACACGAAATTGGATGATTCCAATGATTCGGCAACTGTTGTAGCTGCATTTAAATTAGCAGAACAGCGTGAAATGGAAGCCATGAAAAATTTAAGAGAAAGAAATATTAATAAAATGCAAGGTGATGATTCGAGATTTTGCGTGTGTCGTCGATCGAAATTTGGTCAAATGTTACGGTGCGAACTTTGCAAAGATTGGTTTCACAGTAAGTTATTAATTTTTCTCTTTCAGGAATAAGGAAATGAAAGCAAACTTTAATTTAAATGTTTTTCCTTTCCAGCAAACTGCGTCCCTGTTCCTAGAACCCCTTACAAAGGCAAGCAGCAAAATGCACGAGTTACCAAATTCTTGTGCCCTTGTTGTTTACGTTCGCGTAGGCCACGGCTGGAAACAATTTTGTCTTTGTTGGTAAGTCTGCAGAAAATTCCTGCTCGGTTACCAGAAGGTGAAGCTTTACAATGTTTAACCGAGCGAGCAATGAACTGGCAGGTAAGTGAAATTTTTTTCTTAAATCGAAAGAAATAATATGATGTTGAAAAACAATTATTCAATTACTATAGGACAGAGCAAGGCAAGCTTTATCTGCTGAAGAAGTATCCTCAGTTTTGGCAAAGCTTAGCATTTTATCCCAAAAATTAACAGAAGCTGCTGCTAGAGAAAAAACTGAAAAAATCATAAGTACTGAATTGAAGAAAGCTGCAAATAATCCAGAACTTCACCAAAGGGTTCAAGCAATTGCTTCTATAAGTGGAGTACATTCTGACGATAGTGTACTAAGCGTTCCTGTAAGAATCTCGTACAATGTATATCATATACATAATTTTAATTTCTAAATTTTTAAACTATAAAGTATCTTCCATTTACAGGATGATGATGAAAAAATGGATGAAGATGACGAGGATGAAGATGACGACAGCGATGACGACGTATTAACCATCGATGAAGATGAACCCAACACTGGCAGATTTAATAGTAATGAGCATGCTTATTCATCAGGTAATTTATTCAAATACAGCATATAAATATGTTTCCGAACGTAAAACAAAGTTGCATCAAATACTTTTTAATTTTAGCGTCCAAATTCCCTTCCAAATCAGCTGTCGGAGACGACAAAGATAAAACAATGACTCTGTCTAACAATACTACAACTCGTTTAGAAGAGCTAATGATGGAAGGAGATCTTCTAGAGGTAGCTTTGGATGAAACTGAACACATTTGGCGAATTCTCAGTCAGACGTGTACTTCGTCGTCCAAAAGCGTTCGAAAATATGCCCCTCTAGACCAATCGACACCCAGTACAGATACGAAAGATGTTAAAAAACAACCTCAACAACGAGGTCGCAAACGCAAATCTGACGAATTTGAAGCAGGGAAAAAAATTGGCCGACAGAGAATGGATGAAAAATCTATACCTAAGCGTAAAGGATTAAATAAAGAAATAAAATCAGTTACTCCGTCTGGTCCAATGAAAAGGGGACCGCGTAAGGTACACATTTTTGTTTTGTTTGTAAATATGACTGTATGAAAACTATAATTTTTAAATGCTATAATTCAATTGAATTTACTTTATTTTTATTCCAGATAAAAAGAAAGGATAGCGATGAAGGACCTAAAAGAAAAACTGGAAATAGGAAGAAGACCAAACAAGACACGTCTGACGAGGAAGAAGATTGTGCTGCTATAAATTGTTTGAGACCAAATGGTAGTAAAAATGGACTTTATAATTTTTCTGTTTGAAGAGAAAACTGGATAATTCTAAAATTTAAATTTCCTTTCAACAGGTCGCGAAGTCGACTGGGTTCAGTGTGACGGTGGCTGTAACGGATGGTTCCATATGCATTGCGTTGGATTGGATCGTACAAAACTTGCCGAAGAGGATGACTATATTTGCAGTAACTGCAGTGAAGCAGATCGAAACTCTTCGGTAGGAAACGATAAGTGACAATGCTTAGATTTAAAACTTCATTTTTTATGTTGTTCGAATAAAATCGATGCCGATTTACCAATTGAATTCGTGTCAAGCACGTTGTAAAAAAACACACGTTTTCAAAGCGTGCAACATTTGTTAAAATTACCAAAAAATTCATAGCAGCGAGCGAATACGGTGGCTAGCCTAGTTATTTTTTATTTTTGGATTGGATGTTTATGATTTTTGTCATAAAATGAAACGATCAAAGTTTTTTTATGACTTTTCACACATTCTAATCCCATAAAAATTTACGAGTTTTTACCATAAAACCGTAAAAGCAAGAAAAGGAATTTGAAGAGGAAATTTAAAATAATTGGAGGTTTAGTTAATTGAGTGCTATCGGTCATTAACTAGTGCGTGAAAAAGATTGTTAATTATGTAAAACGAGATGGTTTCTATGGGATTGGAAGTAATTATGCACATAGATGTACATATGACATACAGGTTATTTAGAGAGAAAAATGTGTAACTCCTGGATGCACATTTTTACCATTTCTCAGAGCCAACAGGACTACTACTATTCATCGCAGTCGTCTCATACCGAGTTCACAGACGAGGAAGACGAACAAGTGGAAGAAGACGCGCAAGAAACTGTCAACTTCATTGGGATCTATTAGTCGACCATCAGAGGTTCATTGAAAAAAGATGAAATGGTGTGACGGAAATTGCTTCGTATCTTTATATTTACTGAATAAATTGAAAATTTAGTGTAGACATTGAGATACGCAAATGTAATTATTCAAATTTATATACACGAAGAAGAATATTGGACAGCATGTAAGATGTGTTGCTGGTTAACATGCGCCAGTTGTAAATTACAAGTTGTTTGCAAGCCCATAGAATGAAAATGCTCTGAGAGCGAGCGTTATAAGTCATGACATACATTGGCGGCGTTCTAGTAACATTTTAAATACCAGCGGCATAGATAGCATCACACATTTAAAAATCGAGTTTCTTAATTGAATATTTAAAAAAGGTCATTTTCAGATCTTACAACCGAAACGTTGAATGCATTATACTATCAAAGAATTTCATTGAAACTTTAATAATGTAATTTATTTCATGTTTCCATTGTAAGGCAGTGCATAATTGACAAAGTATATTTTTTTAAAAAAAAAAAAGAGATAAACAAGAAAAAAAAAGAACTGAATGATGATTACTGTCACGAGAGAGAGAGAGAGAGAGAGAGAGAGAGAGAGAAAGAGAGACGGAGTTTATTTTGCAAAGTTTTTGAACGATCAATTGTATAAATTTTTAAGCGCGATCAGTTCTTCCTTTATGAATTGGTTTACAAAATAAAATTTTGTACTTGATCACGTTTTTTGTTTGTCTAAGTGAAACGATAAATTTTTTATAGTGCAAGTTAAATTATGTTCTACGTTAATTGCCTTTCTCTCCTTGTAATTTACATGATTTATCCAAATCTTATACCTTACTTTTAATCATTATATATTTTATTTTTTCATCGTATATCACAGTTTCTGTTTATATAAATCTTTTAAAATATTGAAAATTTTAATACAATTTAAACTCATACATTGTAAAAAATCTGTGTTTTCGTTTAAAAGAAGCCGTTCTAGTTCAAATTTTCTATATTTATATTTATAAGCGTGAAAGATTGTGTTCTTTTTTGACAAGTAAACGACATTTGATGTTATACAGACATGCTAACTTTTCGGTCAAAGAATGTAAGATTCTAAAAAACAAATTATCGATATCACGCAACTGTAATTATCTGAAGTAAACAGAGCATTATCTTTTGTTGGCAATTGAACTGTGCATAATGGAAGATCGCAGAAAAGATATTCATCGAAAATTTAGAAAAGTAAAGCAAAAGTGCGCAAACAGAATAAAAATGCTTCATACTGATTATACGTGTACAAATAAATATGTTTTCGTATGTACACGCATTTTTACAAGTACATAAATATGCAATCTATTCTGTTGATATATAAGTCATGACTATTTTATTACGCGACTTGGAGCTGAGGCTTATTTAACGTACGTACAAGGTATTATATATATATATAGAGAGAGGGAGAGAGAGATATATACATAAGCGAGATATCGATATTTATGAAGTTTATATAAATAGATAATAAGGACGAAAGAAATAAGTGAAGATGATAAATATTACAATTATTATTATTATTATTATTATTATCTTTATTATAATTATTAATATTATTGTATTGTACGTATAGCTGTATAGAGAAGCAAACACTAAAATCAGATTATTACATAACGTAGAAATTTTGTGATTGCAGAAAGAATTGTAATAATAAATATTACCTGTCAAATTTTTCATGTGGTTTTATATAAAAATTCTTACCAGTTGTATTTAGTTGGCAAAACGAAGAAGAATATTGTTTCTTGTTAGTTACATATTGGAGCTCTAAATATCAACGCTGAAATTGCAAAAACTTGTAGAAAAAGTACCATTGATACCTAAAAAAAATTGTGCTTTTTTTCTTAATCACTTTTTAAAATTGTATTTATAATTTATTGATTTATGTTTTCTCGATTCTTTTATTTTAATTTACCTTAAAGTTCATTTTGCATTATGATTTTATTAAAGCATTACTTACAAGACAGATTTGAAGAAAAATAAAATGTATATAATATCTATATCCAAAGTGGTTTTTTAATTGCCTCATGGAAGTGAAAAAGCTAAAGGAAACTAATATATTTTTAAAGTTAATCATTGAATTATTGGATTAATCGATTTTTGGAAAAAGTGCGTTTCTGTGAAATATAGTACAAATGATGAATCAGCAAAGTGAGAATGATGAGTCGTGATCTGTTAAAAATTCGTCGAGAATTTTACATAAAATTTTAACTAAGCTTGATATTCAGTTTCTACTTTGATAAATTAAATAACAAAATAAATAATTTAATACTAAAGATTGGAGAAAGAGTAGAAAATATTTAGGGAAACGATCGAGGAAATGCAGAAGAAAGCAAACATCCTGAAATAAGAGAAGGAAAAAGGAGTAGAAAAAAGATGCAGTATAAGTGCATACAATGGGACTAGGAAGAAATATTATTTAAAATCAAAGCTGAGTAATTATTGAGTTGGACTTGTACCTTTGGAGTGTTTATCTTATCGAACTCTTTTTTTTTTTTTCTCCGATAGCTAGACTATTAGGAATGCAGAGATTGTAGTATGCATTTGGAAATGTCGAAAGAAAACCGAGGAAAGCCGGTGAGAGAGAGAGAGAGAGAGGGATAATATTTTATCGAATTGGCACGAGAAAGCGATGAAAATGTAGTAGAGCAGGCTTCGATAGGGAGATCCTTGGACGAGGTATAGTATGCGCGCGGATCAGCGTAAAAGACAGCTAGGAGGAATAAGAGAGGAGGGGTGGAGCTGCTCGAGCTCGACGGGCGGGGATCGGGGAAGGGAAGGATAGAAGCTGCTGATGTAGGTATAGGCAGCGTTTCGGAGTCATAACGCAAGCGGGCGCGCGCATATCCCCTCGCGGAGCGCACAGTGCTCGACTAGCAGTGGGAGCAAAGCCAGCTCGAGAGACGCGCCTCGACGCAGCCAGCCCATCAGAGAAACGGAGGAAAAGAGGATTAAGAGTGCTGCAACATGGCCACCGCGATCGACGACCGGCAGGAGCTTCTCGAGCGCTTCCAGGCGGTGAGTCCTTTTTCTTTATAATTTAGATTCTAGCCTCTCGCTGCTGCTTCCGATGCCGCCGTTCCAGCGAGCGAGCGCCAAAGCTCGAATGCCAGGAATGAGGAATCACACACCCACGCAGACTCGTTGCTGCTCCCGCATGTACAGTGCCTGCTTGCTTGCACTGTTTCCCTCGCTTGAGCCGCTTTTCACCAGTCCTGGTTTTAATCTCCGCTGACAATGACACGCCGACGCGACGTGACGCACTCGGCCGCCCGCTTAATACAATGCTTGCCTTACAACAGTTACAGTACAATAAACAAAGCACTTGAAACGACTCGTAAAAGAGATTTTCGTTCGATTCTACAAGATAGGGAGAGAGGAGCAAGCATTAGCGATAACGAGGAGCGCTTGAAAGCCCAATGATTTTGCTCGAGAATCGTTGGCTCGATCTATAGTTAGCTGGGAAAGCTCCGAGGAGGCGGAAGCCAAGGAGGACCTCCGCGGAGCGAGACTCTCCTGCGGTGCTCGAGCAAAACGGAATGAATGCTGCGAGCGCGCGTTACATAAACACGTATCGCACATTCCTTTGGATTGACAAGGAGCTCTAGTTTTTCGAAAGTTTGATTTGAATAGTTGCCCGCGGATGAGTCAGAGTCAGAGTATGAGTCAAGAAAAAAATCAATCGGCTGCACTCGGCATGAATCACTCTGATGGTTGATTTGTCGTTGCGTAGATCGACGAGAACGGCGACGGGTTCATCGATCTGGCCGAGCTGCGCAACGCCCTGGACCAGTGCGGCTTCAAGATGCCGGGCTACAAGGTGCGCCGCATGATCGAGGAGTACGACAACAAGCGCCGGCCGCAGGAGAAGGGCCGGCTGAGCTTCGAGGAGTTTGAGAAGCTCTGCCAGGAGCTGCGCGCGAGCGAGCCGAGCTCGAGCTTCAAGCAGGTCGTCTCGAAGAAGGAGAACCTCGAGACGCTCGGCGGCATCTCGGCGGCCTCGAGCGAGGGCACGACGCACTCGGTCAGGCTCGAGGAGCAGCTCGCCTTCAGCGACTGGATCAACACGAACCTCGGTCACGACAAGGACCTCAAGCACCTGCTGCCCATCGACGCCGAGGGCAAGGCGCTCTACGACAAGGTCAAGGACGGCATCCTGCTCTGGTGAGTCTTTGTAGACAGCTCTTTCATTTTAATTTAAATGTTAATATGATTTTCATCATAATTTTCATCCTCAGCAAAATCATCAACCACTCGTGCCCGGACACGATCGACGAGCGCACCATAAACCGCAAGAACCTGACCCTCTACCGGATGCACGAGAACCTGACCCTCGCCCTCTCCTCGGCCCAGTCGATCGGCTGCAACATCGTCAACATCGACGCCCACGACCTGAGCAAGGGCTCGCCCCACCTGGTCCTCGGGCTCCTCTGGCAGATCATCCGCATCGGGCTCTTCAACCAGATCACCCTCGAGAACTGCCCGGGACTCGCGCGGCTCCTCCAGAACGGCGAGCGCATCGAGGACCTGCTCAGGCTCTCCCCCGAGGAGATCCTGCTGCGCTGGGTGAACCACCACCTCGAGAACGCGGGCCTCGGCCGGCGCTGCAACAACTTTTACTCGGACATCACCGACTCGGAGATCTACTCCCACCTGATCCAGCAGATCGCCCCGAAGGAGGCCGGCGTCAGTCTCGAGGCCCTCATGGAGAGCAACCACGTCAACCGGGCCGAGATCATGCTGCAGCAGGCCGCCAAGATCGACTGTCGCAGCTTCGTCACGGCGAGCGACGTCGTCAACGGCATCCACAAGCTGAACCTCGCCTTCGTCGCCAACATGTTCAACAAGTACCCGGGCCTCGACAAGCTCGAGGACGACAGCATCGAGGGCCTCGAGACCCTCGAGGAGAGCAGGGAGGAGAAGACGTACCGCAACTGGATGAACTCGATGGGCGTCAGTCCGTACGTCAACTGGCTCTACTCGGACCTCGCCGACGGCCTCGTCTTCTTCCAGCTCTACGACATCATCAAGCCCGGCACCGTCAACTGGAACAAGGTCCACAAAAAGTTCTCCAAGCTGCGCAAGTTCATGGAGAAGCTCGAAAACTGCAACTACGTCGTCGACCTCGGCCGGCAGATGAGCTTCTCCCTCGTCGGCATCGCCGGCCAGGACATCAACGAGGGCAACGTCACCCTCACCCTCGCCCTCATCTGGCAGCTCATGCGCTCCTACACCCTCTCGATCCTGAGCTCGCTCACCGGCAGGCCCGGAAGCATCGTCGTCGAGAAGGAGATTGTCCAGTGGGTCAACTCCAAGCTCTCCTCGGCCGGCAAAACTTCCTCCATCAAGAGCTTTCAGGATTACGCCATCGCCGACAGCAAAGTCATTCTCGACCTCATCGATTCCATAAAGCCTGGCTCGGTCAATTACGATCTCGTCAAGGAGGGCGCCAACGAAGAGGTACTCTCCCTACTTTATTCCCTTGATTATTTTTATATTTATTCTCTATCTCGATTCGTTATCTCGCAGGAAAAGCTCGACAATGCCAAATACGCCTTGTCTTTGGCCAGAAAATGCGGGGCGCGCGTTTACGCCCTGCCCGAGGACATTACCGAAGTCAAGCAGAAGATGATCATGACTGTATTTGCCTGTCTTATGGCGACGGACTATGTACCAAGTAGAGATGCGAACAACCAGAGCAGCGAGCTCAACGCTCCTATCGAAAATAACGGCCAATAATAATCGAGAGTCTCGAAGCTCTTTTTTTTCTGTGCGATTATTTCATTGTGTAAATATGTACGAATATATAGACACATGACTTTTTTTCCTTGGCTCTTTTGCCTGTCGAATTCAGTTTTACTGGATGTCAGCATAATGCTCGTGTGCAATCAAGATTTTTCATTTTACAGATTCTTTAGTTTGATAGACTAGCGCTGCTTTTTTTATTCTCTCTCTCTCTCTCTCTCTCTCTCTCTCTCTCTCTCTCTCTCTCTCTCTCTCTCTCTCTCTCTCTCTTTGAATAGCTTAAAAACAAAGTATACATTTATATATATACATATATATATATTGAAAATATTTCTACAATTTTTTAGATCGAAGTAAAAATCAAATAGCTACTTGATTAATTACTATAGCTGTAATATAATTTCGAGCGCTACTATCAAATTGTCAAATGTTAAGTTTCGATACTTGTTTATGAAAAAAAATAAAGAAATAAAAGTTAGGAAAATAATATTGCAATTACAACTAATTCAAGATACTAATGAAGAAGTATATTATAATTATTTGTATAAAGGTGGCCTAGTTTTTTTGCGTCTCAGCGCAATTTACCATGTGCAATAAATATAAAAATTACAATGTGAACATGATGCTTATACATTTTTCGCAGCATATTCATAAATTAGATAAATATTAATTTAAGATTTCTACACATTTCTATGACTACTATCATTATTCCAACTAACGTGTCCATATAATATATTTTAGAAAGTCATTTATTATTGATGCTTCACATTGGAGCTAATGCCAACAAAAAAAATTAATATACCAATTAGTGTATGTAACAAATAACTTTTAAGCTTTAAATTTAATATTGCCATAGCCACGATTTCAAAAGATTTTCAAGCGCACAAATATTATGTAAATAATTTACGTTTGAGGTTCAAAATTTTTTAAAAAAGAATGTTAAAATTAGTTTAATACCTGAAAGCAATTGATAAATTGACTTTTAACAGATTATTAACGGCAACAAATTAATTTTAATATTCATCTATTGCAATCAATTGTGCTAGAATTGTAAAAAAAAAATAAAAAAAAAATTAAATATTTTTAAACCATTTTTCAAACGTTTCATTTTTATTTCAAGCAATTATTCAGAAATCAGTTAGTCCAAATACATGTTATAAATTTTTATAAAAAATTTTGGGTTTGAGGAAATTGTATTGGATTCATTTTTTCAGAAAGGTATCTTTTATTAGTATAAATTACTGTAAAGATAATAATTTAGTAGCAGGCTCCAAAAGTATGATCGATTTATACACAAGATTTTTACAATAAACTTGCAAAAGGTACAAAAAGTTTGGTTGTCATTTTTACGAACACTATTGCAACTTTGATATAATACACAAAACAGGAGTGACATTTACAATGTTTGTATAAACATTCCATCATTAATGACTTTTGGAGTTTATACACTGTATAAGATGTGTATAATTTGACTAGATATCTAAACCTAGTTTTTTACATTTATATTATTATATTTATAAAAAAGAAAATGCGAAGAATATATGTCATGTGCGGTAATGATAATTGAAAAAAGTCATATTATTATTTTAAAATAATCTACTTTGTAAATGACTATATGCGCATGTAATATTTAAAAAGTAGACATTCGTTTTCCTGTATAACACAATGATTGATTGTGCAAATAAACAAAAGTAATAGAATTTATTGTTTCATTAAATATCCTTTTAAATATTTGGTGTTTGATTTCACTAAATATGTGTCTAAAATCGGCAAAGATGAGTTCAGTTTATATTAAGGGAACATTTCAATCAAAAGAATACTGGCTAGGAATACTGAAATGACTTGAATATTTTACATTCTTAGTTGTAATAGTTACCTTATTTATTCTTAATCTCTGTATAATTATTAAGAGAGTGTATCTATTATGCCTAGATTTGGTATCGTGTCTTGAATACCGTTGTGAGCAATCATATATTCAGAAATAGATATGTATATAGCTACGCAAAGACCAATTATACTAGCTGCGTATATGTTGCGTTGGAAAATAATACCCGTAGCCACTGCCAATCCCAAATACGTCACATATCGAGCCCAGTTTTCTTGATTTTTACGGCCAAATATATCAGAGTCTGAAAAAGAAAGGACGTTGATAGAAATTTTCTTTGAAATTTAAATAAAAGATTATCCTACTTTGAAAATTCTCGTTTAAATACATACTGATACATAAGTTGCCTTTTTTCTTGTATCCTTCAGCGCAATCATCACACATGTCAGGACCATCCCCGGAACAACCTTTGCATGCTCTATCGCAGGCTAATTTTAAAAAATTGATACTCGATTAAATTATCTTGTAAAAAGTTAAAGTTTCAAATTATGATTTTTAGTCATCTGTATTTACCTATGCAGGAAAAGTTGCCTTCGTTGTTAACGCAAAAATGATTATCGGGACAACTATTTTCATTTTCAAGACATTCATCTATATCAAAACAGCCTTTTCCATCGATACTTTTCCATCCTGGATTACATTCATGACAGTCTTTTGGGCCTCCTCCTGTGCAAGAATTTTTGCATGCTTTATGACAAGGAGAACATAACAACTTTTTCTCATCTTTGTACGATTCATAAAATCCATTGGCACATTTGAAACAGTATTCTCCTATATAGCCCCGATCGCAGGAACATTTTCCATTTCCTTTTCTGGTGCCTGCACCTTTACATTTACCATTTCTATAACAAATATTATCTGGATATCCAGGGCATTCTTTACAATCTGGTCCATATCGATCCCTTGGACAACATCTCTCCGATTTTTCTATGCATAAAAAGTCAAATAAATCTAGATTGCTATCTTGTTTGTTGAACCACCAATCCTCTAGGAAGCTTTCTAAATGTTCGGCGAGAGAGTGACATTGAGTTTGGCCACGTTCGACATCTTTGCATAAACCTTCCTGAATTTCGATAAGCCTAACTTCACTATTTCTGTAGGAACCAAGCTTGTCTTCTTCCCAAGCACTATCACCGCCTTCAAATTTTCCACGACTTGTTTTTTCAATTCCCTAAAAAGTATTAAATTTAGCAATAATTTTGAACTTTAAATAAATAATTATTATTTTAATTTCTTACCTTTTTAAAACTATCGACTAATACTTTACAAGATGCACAAGGAGGAAGAATCATATTTTTTATTTCTTCATTATTTTTTTTTCCATCGGTAGCTTTATCACTGTTTGAGCTCACAATTAGACATAATAAAAATGGAATAGAGTAAAAAGTTAAATAAAAACTTTTCATAATTCCTTCAAGCAGATGAAATATTTAACAAATTAAGCAAAGTATATATTAATTAATATTTAGAGTGCAAGATGGCACAGAGTGTCCACCACAATTTAACACTTTGTTTAATTACCACTATATTTCACAAAAGCAAACAATGTTTTTATTTAATACTATATAGTCACACTCTCTCGGTTATGTTTGATTACCAAGATTTTTGTAGAAAAAAATTGAGTTAAAAAATTTTAAAGATTTATATTTATTCTTAATAATGAAATTACTGGATGGAAGATGTAGAAAACTGAGCCAAAGAAAATTCTAAGCAGAAAAAAGTAGCCAATGACGACGTGCCACTTTGCCGGCGCAGCTCCGTCAAAAATCTACTGAGCTTCACGGTCTATTATACGCACACTATAAAATAATGCTGCGTATACTCGTATACGTGTGGCGGCGAGGCCAACTACACCCATAACAAAAACTATATAATATAATAATAAGCGCACTATAAAGTATAATTACACGTTTGCAATTGTAAAATATTTTGTTGAAAACAATCTGCCTTGAATATTGTTTATAATTTATTAAAATGGTACAAGCAGTAGTGATGAATTTTTCATAAGTAACAATAATTTTTTTTGTCTGTTTTTTTATTATTTTTGTAAATTACTTGAAAATTAATGACTCGATCAAAATGGAAAAAACAGTAAAGTTTGATCCAATTTGTAAATTTTAAAAGCATACGACGTCGAGGTCGAGTGCAGTGACAGCGACATCGTCGTAGATATAGACAATTGACTAGTTTAGCTCCAGAGTTTCAGCAGAGCAGACTTGGGCTCGAGAGTTTGAGATTTTCCTTACACACTTTTTTGCTTACAATTATACGGAAGAGAATAAAGAGAAAAATTCGTAGGTATTTATCTACGTAATGGACAGAATTTTATTAGTCCGTAATCGTCTGCTCATTTTAGAAAGAAGAGAACAGTTATTACCTTTAAGGTTACTACCTTACTCTGTTGCGTGTTCACAGTCACCAACCTTGGTGTTTTCTTGACGTATGCAACTGTAATCTGTTCATGTCTTACTCTATTATATATGTTGGAGAATCCTAATTTGCGATCATCTACAAATTAATTAATGTGTTTGGTGACTTTTTTTCGTCTTACATCTGATGTGATAATTTTTGTCACTTTTACGGTCATTTTCACCTTTTCATCACTTCTAACCTCTCTTTTTTAGATATTCTCTCTCTCTCTTTGTGTGCTTTATAGCTTTACTTTACATATGAAAATAATAAATCTTTTACTTTGTTTTCCAGATTCTTAGTTAAAGATATTGGTTTTTACATGGATTAAACTGACATGGGAATATAATTATCTCTTTGTTTTATCCATATTGAGTCAGATTACAACAAAATGTAAGAATCAGAAGCGTACTAGCAAGATGTAAAATATGATGCACTTGCTACCAAATAAAATGTTGTACAAAATTTAACTCTCTTCTATCTTTGAACTATCCAATTTGAAACAAGCAAACGCTTTGAAGCTTGGAAAAATGTGAGTACCCATATATGTTTTTAAAATAAAAAATGAATATTTTTTGATTGCAGCCTTGAAAAATTTAATGTTGTACACAATAGTGTAGGTTTTAAAGAATAACGTAGCTAAAAGATTATTATTGATCATTTATCAATTTTTCAGATGTGCCAGCATGTCGAAGAGCGGTGTGCCAGAAGAAGCGTGCGAAGAGGCCGAGATAGAAAAACGCTCCGCTCTTTACGTATTTCCGAGCGCATCTGTAGCGACGGTGGTAGCAGCAGCTGGGACATCTTTGGGCTTGCAAGGTATTTAGCAAGAGTGATTGCGCTCGGTAGCAAGAGAGAGCTAAACATGATGCTTTTCTGTCGGCTTAGCGCAAGGCAACGGCAGCGGCGTCGTCGGCGACGGCGGCAGCAGCAGCAGCAGCTCGGTACAGCAGCTTCAGCAGCCTGGTGCGCAGGAGAGCCCGGCTTCGAGGATCATGTCGAGCAAGACGCATGCGCGGTCCGCGAGCCACGGTGGCGTACTAGCGAGTGCCTCGCTGGCGCGTGCGGAGAACCCAAGTTGGGGGGCTGCGGGCCGTCCCTCGGCCCTGAAAAAACCGGGTCACCAGCGGGCCTTCAGTCAGGGTCAGGTGGTCGAGGTGCAACGTAGCACGGGCCAGCTGACGAGTGGACATAGCCGGCTCGGCTCGAAAACGGACTTTATCTTACCGCCGGGACACCGCGAGGACAGTCAACCGGGTCGCGCCTCGGGCCTCGCTGGGAAGGTGCCCTCCTTTCGCGGCCACTCGAGGCAGGCCTCTAGGTCCGAGTCCATTTACACGATCCGTCGCAGCGCCGCACCACCCTGGTGGAGGCGCGCCTGGGCTCGCTGCTTTGGTTCTCTGCCGGAAGAATCGAGTCTCAGAACCATCGTCCCTAATCATCTGCTCCCACCCAAGACGGTTCAAAGTCGACATCCCGACGGCAACATTGTTGACAACAGGTAAATAGCTGTCGTGTACCTTATATTGTTCACTCGATTTTATGCTTTTTAAACTTTACTTGTTTCTTCTCTTTTCAAGGGTGCGCACAACTAAATACAGTGCTTTGAGCTTCTTACCACGAAATCTGTTGGAACAATTTCACCGCGTCGCTAACCTTTACTTCATTTTCATCGTCTTGCTCAATTGGGTACCAGCCATAAATGCTTTTGGAAAAGAGGTAGCCATGATTCCCGTCGTCTTTGTCCTCGGCGTTACAGCCCTCAAAGACTTTTTTGAAGACCGACGAAGACTCGCCAGTGATAGGCGTATCAATAATTCCACCTGTCGCGTATACGTGAGGTAAGTTGGTATTATTGGGATTACTTTTACTCGTATTATATCCTTGTATAAATTTTCTGACATTAGCGAAGGAGACCGATATACCAAAAAAGCGTGGAAAGACATAAGAGTCGGCGATCTTGTTCACTTGTCAAATAACGAGCCTGTGCCCGCCGATGTTCTCTTGTTACGTAGCAGTGATCCTCAGGGATTCGCCTACCTCGATACCTGTAATTTAGACGGAGAAACGAATCTGAAGCAGAGACAAGTCGTTCGAGGTTTCCTAGATATTCAAGCATCTTTCCAACCCTCTAAATTCAGATCGATTATAGAAGTTGATAAACCTAGCACAAAAATTTATAGGTAAAATATTTTTTTGATCTATCTAGAAATAAAACTAAAATTTTATTTTTTCGAAACATTTTCGCATAGATTTCACGGTGCTGTAGTCCATCCGAATGGAGCTCGAGTACCTGTTTCAACGGAAAATCTTTTGTTAAGAGAGTGCCTTTTGAAAAATACGGATTTCGTCGAGGGAATTGTTATTTACGTAGGGCACGAAACAAAAGCAATGCTCAACAATGGCGGGCCTAGATACAAGGTAACTTTTGCACATGTTTTATGTAATTAATACAAATTCTCATATAGATTGAATAAGTGATACGAAATATGTGTAGCGGTCGCGTTTGGAGCGGCAAATGAATCTGGATATTGTTTGGTGCGTCGTTATTTTGGTGGTACTTTGCATCGTTGGGGCTGCTGGTTGCAGATTTTGGTTATCTGCGTATGCATCAGTCGGTTCTGTACCTTTCTTACCCATTGTTCAGGATCCCTCTTACGAGGGCATGCTCACTTTTTGGACGTTTGTAATAATTCTTCAAGTCATGATTCCACTTAGCCTTTACGTTACTATAGAAATGGCAAAACTTGGTCAAGTATATCATATAACATGTGATAGAGAACTCTATGATCCAGAAACTGATCGCACTGCTGAATGTCGAGCCCTGAATATTACCGAGGAACTTGGTCAAGTAAGTTTTGAATACCTTTTTTTTTTTTTTTTGAAAAAAATAAAAATGAAATTTAATTTCCCTTTCTGTTCTCTTCAAGACAATAAAAATTTTTTTTTTTTTTTTTTTTTTTTTTTTTTTTTT
>UCOM01002224.1:0-28813 GCA_900474385.1 Ormyrus pomaceus | reverse complement strand
ATATTTTAAAAATTGCCAAAAACAAAGAAGGTGCCCACTGGGGCCCCGACTTGATACGGCACCACGCGCCGAAGCCACCTTAAGTGCACCGAATTTCTCGACGTCGCCGCCGCGCTTGTTTAGACAACGCGACTTTTTACACGTCCGCGGCGCCTTTTTCCGCGGACGTTTATTTCGAGATAAGGCTATAAATATAAGCCGCCGATGCGGGTTGAAAAGTGACTTTGACGGGCGAGCCTCTCTCTGTTCTCGGGTTTTTTTTTAATTATAGAAAGGTTATTGTAAAAATAATTAGGCGAGTATACATCGGCGGAATTTATATGCGTTTGAATATTTCATTGGGTAATTGATAAAAATAAAAGTATATGTGCGTTCGGCTCGGCGAGCGAGCGAAGTTGCTGGTACGCGCGTTGATAAAGTTCAATGTTACCGATGCAGCGAAGGCCGCGAGGGTTATTATTACGCGTTTGCTTTACACGTGCCTGTCGTCGGCGGTATATTTTTACGTCGTAATTGTGTGTTATTAGGCCAATGCATTAACTAAATTAAAGGCCTCATTACGTATTGAACAATAAGTTTAATTTTCGAATGCTAGTCGGAGTAGGATATAGGTGGAAGAGTGCTTTTAACGAACGAATTGATTTTTTTTGAGTATTTTATACATTTTGCTTTATTAATTTACATAGGAACTGAAATGATTCGAATATAAATATGAATAATAAAGAATAAATCACAATATTTTTTGTTTGAAAGTTGAATATTTAGTAACCCAAAAATGCTATTTATGTGACCCAAAATTCCAATAAAAGAAGTAAAATTTTCAATAAAATTGTACGGATTACATTATTTCGATGCATACCACTAAAATTCAAAAGCACTATCCTCAAAATTTGAATACAATTCCGAAATTGAACACATTCGAATATAAAAATTCAGCCCGATGCACTTTAATTCACCCAAATATCCACCGAACCTCCTCCGCACCCCGCCTCGAATCCCCCGAAAATCGTCTTGATAACCCCTTGAAATTGAAATTCGCGTTCGCACCGGGCGACAGGCCGGAAACGCGCGCACTCCGGCGTATCCTCAAATTAAGCGATTCGCCGATCATCCGGCTTAAATTCGACGGAATCGCCGCTGCAAATCGCGCATGGAAGTGTCAGGCGGTCGCGCGTCGGTAGTAATTAATCCTTTCGCGGGGCGCTAAGCGCGCCCGATTGAACGCCTCGCTTTGCTCTCGCTGCTTTTTAAGTGCAGGGCGAGAGTTCGACTCGGTGGGAGGAGACTGGAACGTTTTGGGTCGAGCGGTGACGCGGGAATTCGGCTGACGAGTTTTGGGGAGGTATTTAAGTTTTTCGTTTAGTTGGTTGGAAATTTGGGATTTTGACGCCGCAGTGATTGTCAATTAAGTGAAATATCAAAATTTATGGACAGCATTTGATTTTCGGTTGAAATGTTAATTATAAGTTAAGTCCCGAATGAGGTCAATTATGGATGAAACTTTAATAATATAAAGGTAATTTTCTATTACACACTCAAAGTCCTTGCTTTATCAAAACATTTTTTTTTATCATAAAAAATAATGACTTCGACAATATTCGAACCTGCATACAAAAATTTACCCTTTCCAACACCCAAAATTCGCCGAGTTTATTAACCAGCAATCACACTCCATCTAACACCGGAACCTGCACAAAAAACCCCCCTTCCATCGCGCCAAACTCCCCTCCGAAAAAAGGCCGAACGCAGCAGAAAGCGGGTCTCTAAAAAGGTCCTGCATATTCATGAGCGAGTCGGGGCGCGTGGCCGGAAATAAGTTGGCTCGCGAATTTCCCGGCGAATTCGCGGCCGCAGTTGGCAGTGATCCGGGATTCCGTTGTGCGACACTAATTGTGAGAGCGGAATGAGCTTCCTTCCTGCTGCAATCTGCGCGCGAAAGCCTTTCGTTAAGCCGAGAAGCTTTTGAAAGGAGCATTAAAATGCGGGGAGATTTGTGTGTTTTTGTGTTTTGATGCGATTTTTATATTTGTTTTATTAGGGGGCATGTAAGCGTTCGTGCGATTAAAGTCTTGATAGGTTTCTCTTTTGGTTGATTGTAATCGGAGGAAATTCGATTAAAACGGCGCAAGAAATACTGCTAGGTTGCCTGAAGTCAAAATGTGGAGATTTCTGGAGCATTTTTAATCAAAGGTTTTTTTCGTTTTGCAAAATGAGAATGAAGTAAAAGCTGCAATGAAAGAATAGCTGCTTTTCAATTTCTATTTCTATATACGTTAGCTCAAATTTCAAATTTCAACTTCAAAATTATCTAAAAACAATGATTTCGTTAGAAATTTATAATACATAAATATTTTTGATACTAAATCACGATTCGTTTACTTTGCTGTATCGCAACTTGCCCGCATAAAATCCCCAGTAATACATCGCAAAACAAAATTTATCGGCACCGCAAACGCCACATCAAAGGAGCAAATAATTTACGATCCGCGGCAGAAAACGGGCGGAACGACAATTAATTTTTCCGCTTCATTATTCCGATGAGCGCTGCATCGAGCCAGCAAAGTCGCCCGCGTCGACCGTCGATGCGAACCTTGAAGTCTTACCGCGGAAGCCGCAAGAATGCCTGATTATGGTCGATTATCGATATACGAGGGATGTATGTTCGACGTTCAGTCTTTTCGGCCGTTACACGCGTCTAAACGTCGTTCGAGCAGAGTGGATTAATTTATTCGATTTTTTTTCTGCGTTTTATTCAATTGCCGTTGCAGTCTTCGAGCGACGAATCGTCATTTGCTTTTGAGTTATTCAGGTGTTGCTCGAATTCGTAAACTCCTCTCGCGAGAAAGTGCCAATTTTCAGGGTATCATCAATTCAGCCAATTTCGACGCCTCGAAAAACCGGCGGCGCGAGAGCAATTAATCAGCGCTCATTTCCGACCCCAATTTTCGCGTCGAATGCTCGCGCGCTCTCGGGGAAAAAAAAGTGGCCCCCCGTCAGCCGCCGCCGACGCCGAATTTTCCGACGAAAAACTCTAATTTCCCAATTAGGCCGCCGGCGGCGGCGCATATATTTCACGCCTCGGCGCAATTTGCACTCTGGGAAAATTAATGTCCCCGGGTGGAGGGGGAGGGGGGAGGAAAAACCGCGAGGAATTAAGCGGCGCAGCTCGACCGCGAGACAGTGAGGAATCGAGAGCGAAGGCTAATGGACAACGCCGCTTTTTTGGCCGCCGCGGACGGCGGGGGACGGTTCGGGGCTCCGAAGAAGGCAGAGGAGGTAGGAAGATGTTTTGCAGTGACGCTTGGAAGGTGGAATTTTGGGTCCCGATAAGATGATATCTCATCTGATGTTTTGATTTTTTTAGAGCTTAACTTTGAAAAGAAGATTTTTAAATCAGAGAAAATTCGTATCAAACTAAAATGTTACTCCAACTTCGATGAATGTTTTCCGACAATTTTCAGAATCATCTTAACAATCACAAACCCGGAAATACCTCAAAACAACGACTGCGCAAAGCAAGAACCGCTCAAAACTAGCAGTAAAAAAACAACCAGCCACGTTTTAATAAAACCGTCCCAAAAAAAAGGCGCTGATCCTCCGAGGCGGCAAACAAGCAAACAGTCCGAACGAAAATCCCCCCCGACGGCTAAGAAGCTCGCCCGGCTCGCCGGCATAATGCAATTTCGCGCTCCACCCGGCCGCCTATATATTTTACGCTCGCCTCGGCGGAATCCTCCGCGTTTGTACGTCGGCGAACGGAAGACACTTGACGGGGGAGGATTTTCGCGGCTCGGACGAGTAATACTCGCCCCGCTCGCCCGGATTACGTCGTCCGACGGATATGGCCGCGTAATTTCTTCTTTAAAAAAAACGGAGCTGCTGCCGCTGCTGGACTGTCGGCGTTGCGCGGTGGGGACGTTCTTTTGTGCCTTTTTTCAGGGTAGGCGATGCAATGTTGGGGCTTCGGGACGCCTTCGGAGGGAAGGGATTTTTGGGGAAATTGATCTGGTCGCAGTGGGAGTTTTATGAATTTAAGGGTGGAAAGTTTTTATATTGAAGAATTTGATGAGTGCTGCTGATGGTATTTTTTGTAAAAATTTAATGAGCTTAAACAACTTTATTTAAAGGAATGTAAAGGAGTTATTTTTGCAGAGTTCTCAGGTTACGTCGTAGAATAGTTTTTGAACAACTTACTCCGTGTTCAGGACGTCTCAGTGGTATAGATTTAACTATGTCAGGCGATAATTTATTTAACTCATATTCAATACAGAGAGCAAATACGAGCTTTTAAACTTTTTGCGCCGAGCTCAAGTTTTTCAATTCGTTCTTTTTTTTAGGTAGTAAGTGGCTAAGAAACGTATCAAACATCGTTTCATCATTGAGCATCTCAACAAGGACCCCTTTCTTCTTGAATAACAAAAAGTTCAACAAAATAAGATACAAAAATATTACATGCTTAAATACAGTGATTTACATTTTCAAATATCCTCCTGTGTATCCGACAACGAAACACACCATTTTTATCACCGCGGCTCTCCTCTCACCATAAAATCCCGGCGTGCATTCCGCAACCCGGTGCACAAGCAGCTCGTCGCCGAGCCATCATCGAGCGGCCGGCAACCTTCGCGCAGTATAAGCCCAAAGAGCGAAAAGAAAGCGAAGGTGTCGCGGAATTTCCTTTGCGTGCGCGGCGCTCGGCGATCGGGGCTCTCTCTCTCTCTCTCTCTCTCAGAGACAGATCGATCGGCCTCGTTCGGTCGCCATGGATCGTTAATTCCTGCACCTGTCGCCTTGCGACTAAAAATAATCCATCGACTCGTCCTCGTTGCCGCCGCCGCGTCCGGGGTGCTCGAGCGCACGTGACCGGTTTCTCTTTTGCGCCGTGCCGTTGCCGATTACCCTGTTTTTTTTTTTTTTTTTTTTTTTTTTTGTAACGCTTTGGGATGTTTTTTTCTGCTTCGGAAGGCTCGGTCTTTTCGTGGTTCTGGGGGGGAAGGGGAGGAATTTGGGAGAGAGATCGCTTGGTTTGCTTGGACGTTGTATCAATTTTGCATTTAGCAGTGTTTTATATTAGTTGCTGCTATTCTTGATAATAAATTATTGTTGTTAGTACGTTGCGTGTGGAAATTGAAGTTTAACGCGTAAATATAAAAAAAAAACACGGAGAAAGTAACACACTTTTAGACCTGAATTTATTGCACTTTAATACAACTTTTATACATAAAGATAATTTATAGTTTTCAAGGTAACGTAGAAAAGTGTCGTGACTGCGTTGAACGCAAACAGCTAATTTGAATATCACTTTTACATATTATCGGTATTTGTTTTATTGTTCGCTAATCAATTACATCAAGTACTTGTATAGCAACGTCTACACGGAGAGAAACGTTTTGCGCAAAATTACTATACTTCTCAGTAGCTCGAGGACAGACTTCGAGTTAGGATGAAAATTACTATACTTTATATTAATTTTTGTTATATTTTTAGCAATTTTTATTAAAAGTCTAGCAAAAATTACTAAACATATAGCAAATTTTAATATAAAGTATAGTAATTTTTCACCCTAATTCAGTCTGTCCTCGAGTTGCTGACGAGTATAGTAATTTTTCATAAACACTTTTCTCCGTGTACAGTACATTCTAGGCGAAAGTTCTGTATTATTTCTCTAATAAAATAATTACTATAATCACACAATTTTTTATACTTTTATAAACCAGTTCTTAAAAAATTAAATAAAAACTTTACGTCGCACCGAGATTCCCGTCGACTCCCTTCTCCCCCAAACAGATTCCCACGCCAACGCCATCCATCCCGCGCATAAGACTCAATTCCTTCGTCTCGCTTCCTCCGAATCTCCTCCGTTTACCCGCAAAGCGTTTATATCGGCGTCTCTCGGCGAAATTTTACGAGCGGCCCGTAAAGCTCGGCGGCGGAAAAAGCGTTACAAGGTCGCCCTCTTAGGCTCGAGCATCGAAATTACCTCGGATGGAGGAAGAATCCGCGCGCGGCGGATTGGCGACTTGCCGCCGGAGAAATTCGGCCGCGCGCCGCTTCTTTATTGCCCGCGGCGCGGCGCGTCTTCGGCTCTGCGTATTGTTGCTGCGTTATTTCGTCCGAGCGACGCGTTTAGCTGCTTTCGCGGGCTATAAATAGGGGGGTAATGGCGATCGATAATGGCCGCGCGGTTGTTGTTGAGAGAAAAAATAGGCTTCACGCGCGGCGCTTGGGAATATTCAGTTGGGTTTGCGCTCGCTTTAAAATAGAGCTCTGCGGAGTGCAGTGAAAGTTTGGGAGAGAATTGAGATGAGTAGATTTTGTTGCTGGGATGTGGGAAAAAGAGTTCGGGAAAAATATAAATTATGGCTATTAGGTTCATATTTCATGGATTTGCAAGAAATATTCCCAGATAATTTATTTACATTAAAAATTTATGCAAACGTATGTAATACTGCAGAGGAAAATAAAACTTTCTTTTGGCAGGTCTGGTATGAAAAGCTTACGTACTAAAAAACTTAGTTACTAAAATAACAGAAAAGAATTAAAATGTATTTGATGATTTTGACAATAATGTGTATCTTAGTCGCTTAATTGTTGAATAATTTTCTTAATAATTTTCTTAATTTCGTACTAGATAACTTTGTTCTTATCCAATGTTTTGAGTTCATTGGGTAAACCGTTAAATAATTATATATAGCAATATTTCCCGACTCTCAATCCAAAACTTCAAAAAAACCAAAACCAGCTTATCCCCGGCTCATAAATCGGGCCACGCGCATCGAATATCAGTCACGTGCGAGCTCGAAAAAAAAAAAAACAAATAAAAAAAGTAACACCGCCTGCCGCCGACGGAATCCGCGGCGAAGCAGCGTCGAGTGCCAGATAAGCTCTAACTATAAGTCCAACCTGAGCGCGTCGGTACGCGCCGCAGCACCGAGGTGCCGAGTGATTTAGGAAGCGGCGGCGGCCAGAACTGCACTGCGAGGAGCCGCGCGCTTTTGCCGAGCAATTGTTAACGAAAATTTCGGCTGGTTTCGAGGGGGAATAATGCTGCAGCTCGAATTTTGCGAAGGGAAGCGCGGAGGATATAAAATGGGAGGGAAAGCTTTTAGGGGGGTGGAAATGTTGGCGTTTAAGATCGGGAGAGAGTAACGTTGGCGAAGAAAGGGCGGAAAAGTAGCTTTGTAAAAATAGTTTTCCGGTTTCGTTCTTGTATGTCTTTTGTTGGATTTACGTTTATATGATTCTGAATCGAAAGAATTTTTAGTCTAAATCTAAATATCACTGTATCCATTAAGACACGTGGAACAAAAATTGTTACTGCCAGCCAGCAAAGAAATTAGGAAAAAAGATAGTTTAGATAAATGCGTCCGCATGCACGCACATAAAGTCTCGTGAAATACCGAGGGAACGACTTAAGCCAGATTTTCTTGGCACTCGAGACACTCTCTCGGCGTCGTATAGAAGTCGAAATCAGTTTATCGCTTATTGAAAGTGTGTCAGGTTTTCTTTACTGGGCCGACCCGAACTTTACTCCGAAATGCCGCGCGGCACAGCCGATGTTTCGATGTTTTCTCGTTCGTGAATTCTGCACGAGCGGTGCCATTTTCGTTCGTGGGCTTTCTCTGTAAAAATCGACGATTTTCTAAAGGAATTTTTAGCAGGTTCAACGTGCTTACTTATTTTTGGATGGAGTAAAATTTATTTTCGTTTTTCAGGCAAAGATCCAGAAGCTGCTGAAAAATTGTACATTTTTTTTATGTAAATAGTGATTGTTGGCATCAGTAAATAATTCTCACAATTAAGATATGCTAAAAAGTTGCAATCGTAGTTTTAAAATACTTAGGGACTGAAAAAATACACTAATCTTATAAGTTGAACCTATGAATAAGTAATATAACTCTTTCATATTTTAAATTTCAGAAAACCAATAATCATTAAATACATATAATAACAAATTTTGATAGCATCCCCGAATTAAAACCATCACTCCTCAAATCGCAAGAACAAAACCGCAGCTCTCAGTTTCCATAAAAAAAAAAAAAAAAAGAAACGCGAAATGACAGTACCCATCCCGGTAATCCACTCGAAGCAGATCAATCACGGAAGAATACTCGCCGGCCGTATTGACAGTGCACTCGAGAATGACAAGCGGCGGGAGCACAGTGTATTGGCTTATCGACGAATGTGTCGCAAGTCGTTGCCCGCCGCCGGTATCTTGCGAGCATATTAACGGTCCGCTTAACGGGTTCTTTTTTTTGTAGGGGACTGATAAGGATGCTGGCTTTTCGCTGTTTTCATGGATGGGCGATTGTTTGGAAGCATTGTGGTTTAATTTGAAGTGGAGGTTTTATTGAAACGGAGATTATAAAAATTTAGATGTGAAATATTGACCAGTCCGTGCTCTAAAGGTTAAAGATTATCATTTTTGCATGACAAAGCAGCTATTACTATATTAGTGCCTAACATTCTTTTATCTTCTCATCAAAAATCCCTGCAAACAGGCACAATCCCGAACTATCACCTCGTAAAATCTGCAAAAATCTATCAAGAGCAGCCAGCGGAGTCCGATCAAAACCAAGAAGCCGCTAAAGCCTACAGTTTTTTCCGCGAATCTGGTGGGGATTACTCTTCGTCGAGCGCCGAAACTTTCTCGAGCAACCTATGCTTTATCAGCGGCGAGAAGTTGCAGCTTCCCCCGAAAGCCCATTTCTCTCTCCTTCGACTTGGCGTGCCTTTTTTCGGCCTAAGGCCATTTGTTGACGTCCATTGGGGGAAGCGAGACGGGTATTATTTGCGCGGTTTTTGAAAAAAGTTACCGTCTTTTGGAGATGCGCTCGATCGATTGGTAGAGTTGAAATTACTTTATTAACAATTATTAGGTATTAGGACTAAAAAGTTCCGATGAAATTTATGCAGTGATAATGTTAATTGAGTTTTGATCTAATTTTCTTCTAAATTTTTAAACTTTCATCCGAGAATCAAACAAGTATGTAGTCGATCCAATAAAATCCAAGTTCTTCCAAAGAAATCTTCTCGCTTACCTTCCGCAATACCCAAATTTAACCGAATCGTCGTCAGCGTTCCTTCAAACCGACTATTCACTCGTCCAATTATCTCCCTCGGGATCCCGGTTAAAATTATAAACGAATAAAGTGTCTGCGACCGCGCGGAAAATTCGAGTCAGACAAGTGGAAGGCCTCCATTTTCCGCCGGAATAAGACGGGACTCCCCTGTGTTTTCGCGTCCGCTGCCGAATTTCTTCTCCTTTATTCCCGACGTCCTTTTTTTCGGGTGAAAGGATGAAAGGCCACCATTCAGCGAGCTTTATTTTAATAGGTCGCGAATGACTGCTGCATTGGGATGGACGGTTTCAGGCTCGGAAATTTTTGCGATGTTTCTTTTCTTTTGTTTCGGATGTAAAAGGCTTGAAAATATTTTGCGAGTGACTGATGCGTATTCGTGGCACAGTTTTTTTTGTAAATAAAATTCACGTTGAATGAAATTAGTGCTTCAGTTTTATATTTAAAGCTTGCCGAATCGAACGATGGAATAAAATTGATATTTATTTTGTAAACAAAAGATATCGATGCACGAGGACTAGGGACAAATAAAATGAAAAATGATGCAGTAATAAAGCTTGCTTTTATTATTTTTGCGTATGCGTATGATGTACACACATCATCAATATTTATAATTATCAAGAAAAACGGCATGTTACATTTACCTTAGCATTTATTGTTACACAAATAGTTATTTTTACAAGTTTCATTTTTAATTTACCTATTGATTACGAACTACTCAATCGCAGATTCTCGCTCCAAAACGTTGCGAATTTCTTTTTTCACGAGTAATAATCAAATTAACGAGACGCAATCACACAGAAGTCTATTAATCTAACGTTGAAAATATCTTTTTTCGATCTGTCTTTTATTCAACTAAAATCAAGATACAAAAGATCTTTCAAACAAATCCGTGAGCTTTGCCACAAAAGCTTTTTGAAAAGCATAAAACTAATTGCTTTCATGTCCCAAGTCGACTTCATCACCAACCGCCCTACAAAACCTTGCCATCGATCCACTCCCTGAAGGCAGCGACCTCGGTGTACGCCCCAGGATACCCCTTCGTCGCGCAGCCATTACCCCAGGAGACGACGCCCGCCAGTCTGCCCCCGACAGCCAGGGGGCCACCGGAGTCGCCTTGGCAGGCGTCCTTCCCGCCGGCCGGATGCGCGGCGCAAATCTGACCGTCCGGGATGCCTCCGAAGGCTCGGTACGCCTCGTTGCAGACGTCGCGCTCGATGATCGGGATGGAGACCACCTGGAGAGTGTCGGGCGTTCGGCCGCCCTGAGTCAGGGTACCCCAGCCGGTGATCACGCTGAACTCACCCGCTGAGACGGATTCGCCCGAGTTGAAGAGTACGATTGGCTGCCGCGTGGCGTCGAATTCGAAGGGTTTGTCCACCTGCGGGGTTGGATGAAGAGAAACTTTATAAAAATGTCTCAAGTTCTTGTTTAATCTCCTCGTGTTTGATCTCCTGAAAAATAATTCACCCCAAAAAACGTACCTTGAGCAGGGCGATATCGTTAACCGGTATCCCGTGCTTGTTCAGCCTGTAATCCTCGTGCCTGTGGGACTTGAGCACCTTGTGCAGGCTTCCCCCGCGGCTCTTCTTCGTGGAGCCAGCCCGCACGTGGATCCAGTCGTCGGGGTAGACGATGCAGTGGCCGGCGGTGATCACCCAGTCCGCGGCGACGATGCTGCCCCCGCAGAAGCCGAAGCCCCGCGACTCCAGCAGCACCTGGTACGGCACGTCCTCGATCCTCGCGTCATCCCCGCCTACTATGCGGCCCTGGGGCGTGAAGGGGTTCAGATCTTGGAGGAGCCGCAGGTCGACGGGGTCGCCTGGAATTTTTTGGCGAATTAAATTTTTAGGGTTTTCGAGGGGTGTAAATCGAATGTGATTTTTATGTAGTTAACGTCTTGTAAAAAATTACATATATAAATGTTTTTAATTTTTAACGAATAATAATAAAGAGAAATAATTAATTTATTAAGCTACTTGTCACTTAATTTTTGATGTATAGATTTAATATGCCTATTGGTATCATCTGAATTTTCTGTATTTTGCTTTATTCTAACGACTTCTAAATACTATTGATTAATTTATTCATATTTCTAGTCATATTTCGACATTGGTTTTTGAATTATAATATCGTTTCATTTTCCTAGGTAACATTGCCAAGTATATATATGACAAATCGTTCTAAAGTAAAAGTTTGAACGTATGCATTAAAATATGTCCATATATCGGCCAAATCGTGATAAGGTGAAATTGTCGATATCGTTATAGTTCGTGAATTAAATTGTTGAACCCGATATTTTCGACTTATCGGACAACCCATTTATTCGACAGATATTTCGTGTGTGTCCGATAACGCAGATTAAAATAAATCCAAAGATCTTACGCTTACTTAGCAAATATTTGTTTATTGTTACGGTAGGAGTTATTATTAATACCTTAATTCGGCGGCTTTACTATTTTTCCTCTATATTGAATGTGAAAGTAAATTACTCATTGTTATTAATTTTTCATTCTTAAAATATTTTAAATAATGTTCCGTAAGATTTTAAATAATTTAAAAGGAGTAAATATTAAAAGCAGCATGCAGAGAATACTCTGTATTTTAATGTATATTAAGCCAGCGAAACGACTTCGTAAGCCCATGATCAAACAATATGCATATTTTGTTGTTAATTTGTTGCTAATTTGTTACGCCGTACCCGATTTTGTTGCTCCAGTCGTTTCCAAGAAACAATAGATACTCTAACTTAATATTAAGCTAGCGTAGCCACTCTTTGTATCTCCTGATGTTACAAAGATATCAATACGAAACCGGTATAATTTGTTGCTAATTTGTTGCTCTTCAGAGGTGCAACCTTCAATTACCAAAATACACCTCTAGAACCACCAACCTTCTAGATAAAGCCCAAAATAGGATAGATTGTAAAACTTACTCATTTCTTATGAATTTTGAATCAGTGCCTATTAATCTATTTTTTAATTAATTTCACTCTTAATCGAAATTTTTAAAGTTACTGTTGAAAAATTTCACCCTCTATTTTGGAAAATATTTTGAAATGATTAAATTGTTTAATTGAAATGTTAATGATTTAATTGAATTTCAAACAAATTATGCTGCCAGTCTAATATTAATATCTTTATAAGGTTAGGAGATACAGTGAGTAGCTATGCTAGCTTAATATTAAGTTAGTGTACCCATTGTTTCTCGGAAGCGATTAGAGCAACAAAATATGCTTACGGTTTGATCATGGGCTTATACTTCATAAGTGGCTAGCTTAATATACGTTGTATTTTATTACCGTTGGTTTAAGCAATCTAAAACAGGTTTTAAAAATTTGCTTAATCAAAACAAACTAAATTCTCTAAATTCTAAAATTTTATAATTGACACTATACCTGTTCAATTATAAAATAAAGTAGTTCCCAAAAAAAAGTCAGCAATTTTCTAGGAAAAGCGTAAAACGTACCTGCAATGATTGTGACGCAGACAGCGAGGATGAAGATGGGCAGCATGTCGAGTGTCTAATGCAATGATCTGTACTTAATCCCCTGACTTTTTATAATCGACTGCATCGCTTTATCGGATCGCGTAGCATTGCGACAAAAGTTCTGTTTGAATGACGATGCAGATAAAGAGGCGACGAGGCGCCTAAATATGGGATCGGCTGCATGCACTTGTCGAGATTTTTTTAAATAAATGGACGTTTACTTAGATGAAGGTAGAAGAATGGCTTTTTGGTGAGGGAAGTTCTGAATCGTGAAATTGATACAGAATTTTAAACACTGTAATAATGAGGAAAATCATTTTTTTTTTTGGGTAATTAATTTAACAGAATAATAACAGAAAATTTGTGTTTAAGTTTAACAAATTTTGTTGATGTACCAATGTTGCAATAAATTATGATTGGTTAATCATTGTTCTTTGAGTGCATTTCATGAGATAGGAATGCAATTTGCTTATGTTATCATTGATAAGACCTCGAAAGAAAATGCTAGGGGACCTCTAAATGTAAACAGATTATTAAAAAACTTTAGAGGTGATTCTGTGGAAAAAGAGAGCTTCCTAGTTCACTTAGGCAAATTTGGTGGAAATTGATGATTCTGTTTTTATGAAATAGCTGCTTTTGGCCGATTAATGAATGATGCGTTTTGGACAGATTTCACAAATTAATACTTAATACTTTGAAAATTTGGTAAATATATTTACTAGCGTAATACCAGTTATTTCCAAGTGCAAGTTTTTCTAGCCAATAACTAACTACTTTCATACCTTTTTGTAATAATTAATTTTCTACCAGGGTACTGATAGACATTTATTACCTTTACTTTAGTAATTTAGTTTTTTAAGAATTTATTAAGTATTTTATCAATTATAACACTAATTAATATTATTTTTTAAAGCAATGGATACTTTTTAAAAAAAATTTATCGACTTGAAGTTGCAGTTTTCATAAGACAAATAATATTAAGATGTTTATGTTATCTATGTAACGGAAATACTTTAAGCATTTTAAAATATGAAATTTCATCTATAACCACAAAAAATCGTACATTTTCACTAAAATTATACAAAGCTAGTAAATACGGAAAATGAAAACCGACGCAATCGCAAAAGCAAAAAAGATATCATCCCTTTTAAAAACACCGCTCCTCTCAAGCAAACAATATCTAGAGGCAGCCGCGAGTGACATCCACCGGTGGATGCTCGAATAAATATTTGCCAACGGCCGGAAGAAATCAATGTCGGGGTGCGTTCGTGCCGATACATCGCTGCGTGTTGCAATTTTGCACGCGATGCGGATTAAAAAAGCGCGGCCTTCGACCTGGATACCGCGGTTTTTCGTCAAGTTTCAGAGCTTAAGAATGTTTTTTTGAGTGTTGCGGATGGAAATTGTGGGCTTTGATGTAGGGATTGTTTTTAAAAGGGCCGGCAAATGAATTTCATTTAAATTAAATGGCGTAGTTACTTGCTGTTAGGTGTTGTTCGTCTACGTAAAGATATGTGAAGAAAGAGTAATGCTATGTCCTGGAAAGAACTGATGAGAGTTCATGACAGTTTGGAATCTACTAATCGATTGGATTTACATATTCTAGTGATTATAGTCCATGTATAACATTCTTCCGTGAAAAGCGTTCATTTATATGCCTTATTATCTTTTAGAGTTGTGAAAACAATAAACTTGCGCAACTAACCGAGCAGCTATTTTCCCTTATCTCGTCGCGATCTTTTCCACTTTTTATATAAATTTCACTCGATTTCACTTCTCACGTAGTCGACAGTACGGTGAAAAAATGATGCTTCGACTTGTAATTAGAGCTCTTATTGTCGCTTTAGCATCCGGTAAGTTGATTATTCTACAATCATGAACTATCAAAGTTATTGAAGAATTGAATACTTCTATAGGAAACGTAGTCCGAAAAATGAATCCGTTCCCTTCTCAAGGCAGAATAGTAGGAGGAGTAGCAACGACCATTGAGAAGCACCCCTGGCAGGTGTCTCTGCAAGCCTATGGCTTTCACTTCTGCGGTGGAAGTATCATCGCCGAAAGTGTAATCCTGACCGCAGGTCACTGTGCAGGCTACTCTCCTGACATTGTAACCATCCGAGTTGGCACCTCCGTAGCAGAGAAGGGAGGATCCGTTCACGAGATTGCCAAAATGATTCGCCACGAGAAATTCGCATCCAACCGCGAAGGAATCCCCGTAAATGACGTTGCAGTGATCAAACTAAAGACACCCATCAAGCTGGGCAAAACTGCTCAGCCCATTCGTCTATTCAACCCAGGCGATGAAGCTCGGGAAGGGGTTCTCGCTACCATATCCGGATGGGGTGCTTTGTACGATGGTGGTCTGAGTCAGGAAAGTCTTCAAACGGTAGATGTGCCCATAGTGAATAAAAAGAAGTGCAGTAAATTGTACGAATCCTGGGGTGGAGTTCCTCCTGATCAGATCTGCGCTGCTTACCCTTCTGGTGGAAAGGACACCTGTCAGGGTGACTCTGGTGGTCCATTGGTCATTTCTGGACGTCAGGCTGGAATTGTATCTTGGGGCAATGGGTGTGCTAGGAAGGGATACCCCGGAGTGTACACGGAGGTGGCTGCGTTTCGCGATTGGATCTCTAGAAATGCTGGTGTTTGATATTTTAATTGGTAATAAATAATTTAGTTTCTGTTGGAAAAATAAATAGTACGCATCTGCAGCAAGAGATAGACTGTTTTTTTTTCTCTGTTGAATTTAGGGATCGGTATAATAGCATCGTTATAATAGGTTTGTTTTAAATTGGATATGTCAGAGAACTGCAGTTTTAAAGTTGATGTAATACGTTAGGAAAACATTTGCAGATTTATTGCAAATCGTAGTCAAAGCTTAAGTTTCCCTAATTGTAAGCCTATTAAGATAGTTATGTTACGTTAAGAAAGCACTTTTGCTTCTGTCATTTACTATTATTTGCTTTTAAGATCTAATACTGAAACTATAATGATATATAACAGTAATTTTTCTTTCTGTTACAGGTGAGTTATTGAAATTCGAGATATAGCATACATTTCAAAAGTGAGTCTGTGTACATTTTAAAATCAATACCGCCTAAGCCGTCAATGGCACACTTCTCAAACTTTGTGTAATATTTTAATTAATTCCAAGTATCAATTATTGGAAATACGTTAACTTCAACATGAGTCGCCCGATCTTGAATTCCGGTTGACGAAAATAATAATCATAAGCCCGCATCGTTAGTTCACAAAGAGTCAGTCATGCGGATTATCAGAAATTATTAATTTACTTTCGTTGATCATACGAATATCGACACATTCTCAAAAAGCGTGCCCTACATTTTTATATATAAGTAATTTCGACGTAACTTTTCGATATTATTAAAATTAATGAGAAATATTTTATACTTTTATTGAATATAAATTGACTTCTATAAATTTATTTTTTATGGTTAATAAGATTAAGAAAATAGGATTCAACGCTAAAGTAACGTTGCTTTAACAAAGCTTGTAAATAAACTCATTTATTTCATTTCAATTGTCGAAAAAAGTATGTACTTCAAAATCAAGTACTCTTTCGATATTCTGATTTTAATTTATGAATACGAAAACATGTATATAAAAAAAAAAAAAAAAATAAATAAATAAATAAAAAAGGAACAGAAAAAAGTCATAAAAACAATTTTTAATTATATAGTAAGGTTTTATTTCATAAGTCATTTACAAATTTGAGTCACTTAGTTCATGATATTTTTAAACGCCAGCATTCTTGGCAAGCCAGTCGCGGTGAGCGGCAATCTCAGTGTAAACTCCAGGGTATCCCTTTCTGGCGCAACCATTGCCCCAGGAAACAATTCCAGCTTGGCGCCCAGCAATGACTAGAGGGCCACCAGAGTCGCCCTGGCAAGTGTCCTTTCCACCAGCAGGATAGGCAGCGCAGATCTGACCGTCAGGAATTCCTCCGTAACTCTTGTACGCATTGTCACACTCGGATTTCGTTACAATGGGTACATCTACGGTTCGGAGAACTTCTGGAGCGCTGCCACCCTCGTACGTCGCACCCCATCCAGAGATGGTAGAAAGAGAGCCTTCGATAGCTTCCTCATCTTGACTAAACAGAGGAATGGGCTGAGCAGACCTGCTCAGCTGGATGGGGGACTTGAGCTTTAAGACTGCCACGTCGTTCTCTGGGATGCCGTACAGGTTGGTCTTGTAGTTCTCGTGGCGAACGAGGGATTCAACCTGATGCAGCACTCCTCCACTGGCGGTTCTGGAGCTGCCCACTCGAACGCTCATTGAACTGGGCGCATAGCTGGTAGTGCAGTGACCTGCGGTCAGGATCTGGTCCTCGGAGATGATGCTACCACCGCAGAAGTGGAAACCGAACACCTGCAGGGACACCTGCCAGGGGTGGCTCTCAATGGAGGTCTCAACCCCACCGACGATTCTACCCTGAGGGGTAAAAGGGTTGATACCCACGATGGAATGCGGCGGAGCTTGGAGCGACGCCCCTGGAGTGTATAGAAATACAAGTGTCTTATTTTTTTGTGTACAATTATTGCATAATAGAAGGATAGTCAACTTACCGCTCGCTAATGCAACGACGAGGGCTATGATAGTAATGCGGAACATGCTGTTTCTCTGCTCTGTGCTGGAACACTTGCGGCGAAACTGGAAAAGTGGCGAAATTTATATGCGCCCGGAGCAAAACCGCACAGCGATAAGCCGCTTTAAACCCTCAATTAGCCCGGCGGGTTCGTTGCACCAAACGCGTCGCAGCTACGATAAAGGTATTGCCGGACACGCGGTTGCACTTCTTGCGAAAAGAAATTCCTCGCGAATTTGGATATCTGGCAAATGATCGATCGATTGATATCGTACGATAGGATTAGGAAGAGTGCATTTCTCTGACGGTTTTGCTGGCTGTTAGTCATCTTGGTTTTTGCAGGAGCAGGGTAGAATGTTTATTATTTATAAGAAGCGAAAATTGTTTTTAAAGTAATTTAGTTGTAATGAAAATTTTGAAATGCATGAAATAATAAATATTTTATGCATTAGGAATTGGATTATTTATAAAGGTCTACGTCTAGAATATTTTATGTAATATAAAACTAAAATAAAAATGTTATAAGTTCTTGTTTGAAAAAATGTACATTTAAAAAAGAATGTAAATATTGATTTTTTTTCTTTACATAATTATGTAAAGGCTTAGAGTAAATAATTTTACATAAATATTGTAAGCAAATAACATTTTAGCTAAGTTTTGTTACAAAAAGGTTCAGTCTTAATTACTACACTTTTTGAAACTAAATTTTTCTGAAACTAAAGTTTTATGATATCTGTTTAAAAAACTTGACAATAGTTACTGTTCTACATCATTGGATGATCTGCAAGATATTTGATCAGATAGCAGATAAAGTGAATCACTTTTTCTATGTATATTTTCTCATTTTTTAAATTATTACAAATTAAGTGTGTAAAGGTTTTATCACTTGATATAATTTATAATGCTGAAATAAATTATCTATTTATCCGAATCAATAGGTTTTTTTTGAAAGGATAATAAATAATCCGTTCATTCAAAAAAATATTGTGAAACACTTTATTTTCATTATTTGTCTAGAATGTCGAACAAGATTATGCAACATTTTAATTAATTTTGAGTAAACTTCGTGTAGTTAGAAATTTTATTGTAATCACAGAATTCATGCATCACATACATGACTTACACAATGCGCATGTCATAGAATATAAAAAACGAGCATAAAATCACAGTCCAGTTTGTTTAGCAATCCAGTCACGGAAAGATGCTATCTCAGTGTAAACTCCAGGATATCCTGCCCTGGCGCATCCATTACCCCACGATACTATTCCAGCCTGACGTCCAGCAATGACTAGAGGACCACCAGAGTCGCCCTGGCAGGTGTCTTTGCCACCAGCAGGATAGGCAGCGCAGATCTGACCATCCGGAACGCCACCGTATGATTCATAAGCTTCGCTGCAGACTTCTTTCTTAACGATGGGGACATCGACGGTGTGAAGAATCTGAGGGCTGCTCCCTCCCTCAGATAAAGAACCCCAACCAGATATGGTTGAAAGAAGACCCTCCTTAGCTATCTCGCCTAGATTAAATAGAGGAATTGGCTGAACAGACTCGCCTAATTCTATTGGATCTCTCAGCTTAAGAACTGCAACGTCGTTTATAGGAATGCCATTTTCCAAAGTCTCGAATTTTTCGTGACGAATGACGTCTGAAAGACGGTAAACGGTTCCGCCATTATGAATTATGGAACTACCCACACGAACGCTGATCCATTTTACTGGGTAGCTGGAACAGTGACCAGCAGTGAGGACAAAGTTCTCAGAGATGATGCTACCGCCGCAGAAGTGAAAACCAAGAACTTGCAAGGAAACCTGCCAGGGATGCTTGTCAATAGAGGTTTCTACACCACCAACGATTCTGCCCTGAGGGTAAAATGCATTGATTCTTTGTGCTGAAATTGGATCCCCTTTAAAAAAAAGAAGATTAAATTTTTTCAAATATTTTCTATATAGAAAGTACAGAAAAATTTAATGTATGATTTAAGCCTTCAGCTTTAACGAATAAACTAGTTAGTTTGAACTTACCAGTTGCCAAAGTTATCAGAAGAGCTACAATAATCAATTGAAGCATTGTTAGCTCTATTGGATATTGGAGAACTGCTTGATCGTAGGAAAATGCTTTTAATTTATATGACATAAAGACAAAAGATCACGGTGCGATAAGCAATTTTAATTCCGTAAATAGGGATAACTTATTGACAAGGATGACTTGTTTATTATGTCTCTGCTCTACTACAAATCCATAGAGCTGTGGATATCGACAGTGCGGAAAAATGACTCAAGTTTCCAGATATGATGATTAAAACGTGGTATTATCAATTGCAACGATCCTGAGAATTTTTCCCTTTTTCTGTTAATAACCAGTAATCTCAAGGCTTAATTAAGTAGCGAGCAGAATCTATAAATACACGAGCAGACGTCGAGTTTTTAACTTAGAGCACGTTGCATCTGCGTACTTCTATTCTTATTTAATTTCAATTATTTACACTTAAACAACAAATTAAGAATGTTGCATTATTATCAAGTGATCCGAATCTGGTGAAATTTTTACTAATTAAACTTATTTTAATTAAATATTTATTGGAGAAAGGTACCTTATAAATTTTCGAAAAAAACTCGTTTGGATTTGATTGCAGTTATTTCATGTAAGTCTAACTTTAAGTAAATATAGTTTAAGTTATTCTTTGTTTTGTACGGATGTTTCATTAATTTACATCTGACCAGCTAATTCCGGTAGTAAAAGATATTCAATTTTTCATATTGATTTTTTTGTTAATGAAATTCAAATCCAGCCAAACTTTAGATTAACGTAAATTTATCTAAACTTTATTTAAAGTTTTTCAAAGAATATTTCCTGAACCTTATACTTTAATGACAAATTTAGTCAACTTCATAAATAAAAATAAAGAATTTAAAAAAAAAAAAATCAGTTCGAGAAATGGAATCATTACACAATTTTAGCTTTTTTAAATCTCTATCCTAATAGAAAATAAAATAAGGCGCTCATCCAAACATGATTCTAATACGTATTTAATAGAAAATGTTCCTATTAAGATTGTGATATCTATCTTCTTAGATTTGATTTTTCATGAACATAAATAAAGGTACCTAAATTATCCTGATAATAAAATAAAAAAATTTACAAATAAAAATGTAATTTATTAATTTAAGCCTTTAATATAGATAACATTAAAAATTTATAAACAAATTTTGTACTTATAACCTGAATTTTTAAGCGATCGAAAATATTTATATGTTAACAAAACATGTTCACTGAATGCGTTGGCATTTCTGTACCTGTACCGAATTCAACGGGAATAAGGAATAAAAAAGACGCTTTATCAGCGAGCTGAAATTTTTATTACTTTTTTTTATTTTTATTTCTTGAGTAACATTTGTGATTAGTTTGTTAAACTTCTGCCAAATTTATAACATCAATAAAATATATTTTTTAACTTAATGCAAATTAGTAACAGTTCATTATAATTATTTCTAGAACTTTGATAAGTATTGTTAGTTCTAGTGATGAATTGGAAAACTGTTTGATGATGGGAAACTGCTGAAATTTATATAACAAAAGAGATGACTGCCAATTTTTTATATCAGTTTTTTATTGTATAAAACTAAATTACAAAAAGTATTTGCTGGTAATAACAAGCAACGAAATTGTCAAATAAAAAAAATTATAGTCATGTATAACACTGATCTACCAAATAACGTATTAATATTTTGACCAAAATTTATACACCAGCATTTTCAACAAGCCAGTCGCGGAAAGAAGCAACTTCAGTGTAAACTCCAGGATATCCCTTCAAAGCACAACCATTGCCCCACGAGACAATACCAGCTTGGCGTCCAGCGATGGTCAATGGACCACCAGAATCACCTTGACAAGCGTCTTTTCCACCAGCAGGAACGGCCGCGCAGATCTGCCCATCAGGAATGCCTCCGTATCCTTTATAAGCGTCGTTGCATACAGTCTTAGTCACAATTGGTACGTTAACGCTGTGCAGGACTTTGGGTGTGCTGCCACCTTGAGTCAAAGTACCCCATCCAGAAATGGTTGAAAGAGCGCCATCTACGGCTTCTTCGTCTTGGTCAAACAGAGGAATGGGCTGTGCAGTTCTGCCTAGTGTGATTGGAGACTTGAGCTTCAAGACAGCTACATCGTTTACTGGTATGCCGAACATGTTAGTTCTGTAATCCTTGTGACGAACGATTTCGTCGACTTCGTGAAGAGCTCCTCCACTCGCAGTTCTGGAGCTGCCAACCCTAACGGTAATGGAACTGGCAGGGTAGCTGGTGGTACAGTGACCAGCAGTGAGGATCACATTCTCAGAGAGGATACTGCCTCCACAGAAGTGAAAACCGTATATTTGGAGCGAAGCTTGCCAAGGGTGATCTTCTATGTCTGCTTCTGCACCTCCAACAATTTTTCCCTCGGGGAAGAATGGGTTAATGTCTCTTATTGAATGTGGAGGGGCTGGGATCGGGTCTCCTAAAGATTTCAAAAAATATTAGGTTAGATTATTTATGATTAGATTAGATGATTTAGATGATTGTAAAATAGGTTGAAAAAACTCACCAGCTGCCACAGAGAGAACAAGAGCGAAGACGGCGAAGCAAAACATGTTGTATTCTTGGAGATCGTCGGAACTCTTGTTGGAGACTGAAAAAGTGCCGAAATTTATACGCAAAACTGCTAAGATTTTTAAGCTGCTTTGATAAATGAGTGCATTTACGGATACTCCTAAAAAAGTTCATTGTTTCTTAGGCATCAAACTGATAAAACACGAAAGAGCTTTGGATAGTCGCCGAAATCGTTATCAGTATGTACCTACATATTTAAAAAAGATCGATCGATCGGGCGGTAATAATTGTTGGCTATATTGATCGATCATCATAAGAAGAATTTCTTTGTGTATTATTGCTAAGTCTCCAGAGAATATTAGAAAAAACGTTAAAAGTTCTATATTAGCGTGATTTGTAATGTTAATTGGCTTATATTTTAAAAATCTAAATATTAAAACTTAATGTTAATGCATTTTTCCAAAATAAGTACAAATAAGAACGATGGTATTGCCAAGGTGAAGTAGAATTTATTTTCGGTGGTCTTAATTTTGATTATTTTGCAATGAAATATTTATTTATTAAAAAAGTGTATGTTGTTGTTACTTATAAATCGAAAGTTATTTTTAAAGTCCTGCGAGATGACAATTTTTACCTCATATTAAAGTATTTAAAATTTGTAATTATTATATTTGTATAAATTCAATGTGATGTGAGTGTTAAGGATTTCAAAATAGCATGAAAGTTCCTGTACAAAATAAGTTGTATCTGTTCAATACCGAAGGAAGTAACATTAAAAAATTATTAAATTCATTTGTAGAAAATGTATAGTGTATTGAAATATGAGTTGCAGTTGAAAAAATTCAAAATTTTGGAACAAAAATATGTATCTTTAGACCATCAGTATTAAATTAGTAACAGAAATGATGTGCTTAAGAATATAGCATTATCAATACAATTAAATGTAAATAATTATTAACCATTTCAGATCTGAATTTGATGTATCAACAAATTAAGTATTTTTCAAGTGCATTTTGAGTTTTTATAATCTGAATATGAAATCTGAGCAGGTTTTGCAAAAATGTTTTCCGAATATAGTGTATAATTTATCTATACATGCAAAATGGTATATATTATCTCATAAATATGTTTTTAATGCTTAGTGCATCTATATTGAAGGATTGAATCAACATCTAAAACCAATCTGATAAATATTGATTTTTATATTTCTTTTGTTCGTCCTTTCCAGCGGACTTGGGCCTGAACGGGTTAATATAAAAAGGATGATAACAACTTTAATGAAACTGCTTGATAAAAACAGTTGGTTATTTCACTTTCAGTTCTTAATAAATTTAATAAGATAGTTAATTTCAGGCGCGCAACGCACGCCAACAATGCGCCTTTTGTTATTCAATTTTTTTTTATAATTCGATAAAATCAAGCGATAATTCGATATCCTCGGTTCGAGATCGATAAATACTCGAAAACCGAACGAATCTCGCCTGGGATTTTTATAATAAGGATATTGGAAAAAAATAATGAGCTGTAGGAGGTAGAAAATCACTGAATAAACTAGGTAATTTTTTTATTGTCATTTTTATTTCTATAGTGTAAAATTGTACAAAGATTCGGAAAGATTTAGTTAGGTTTAGTTACATTGGATTATAGTGCAAATTATTCTGCAAATTATTCTGAATTCATTTTTATTCTCAATTTTAATGATTTTTAACACAAGTACGCCAAAGTTATACTTGAAAATTATTCTAATTACAAGCTTTAGATTGTTAAAATTGAAGATTTAATATTATTAAATACGAAATTATAATAATATATTTTTAACAATATTTATATATAAAATAATCAGTTTATAAAATTAAAAATATAGCAATAGTGGTTATTCGCGGGGGGATTATGTAATTAATAATCTAAAAATTTTTATTTTGTATTTTTATTTGTATATTTATTACGATTATTCGAAAATCAAAAATTACAAGTTTATTAGAAATGGACTAGATTAATAATTTGACTAGATAAGTTAAACACCAGCATTTTTAGCGAGCCAGTTTCGGAAGGCAGCTACTTCAGTGTAGACTCCAGGGTACCCCTTGATGGCACAACCATTACCCCAAGAGACAATTCCAGCTTGACGCCCATCAATGATCAGAGGGCCGCCAGAATCACCCTGGCAAGCATCTTTACCACCAGCTGGATGAGCAGCGCAGATCTGACCGTCAGGAATACCACCGAATCCTAAATAGGCATTGTTGCATACAGTTTTAGTAACAATAGGAACATCAACGGTGTGAAGAACATCTGGTGCACTGCCTCCTTGTCTCAAACTGCCCCATCCTGAGATGGTTGAGAGAACACCATCGAGAGATTCCTCGTCTTGATTGAACAAAGGAATGGGCTGCGTAGCCTTGCTCAGTTTTACTGGAGATTTCAATTTCAAGACAGCAACGTCATTTTCTGGGATACCATACATGTTCGTCTTGTAATTCTCGTGGCGGACGATTTTGTTCACTTCGTGAAGAACACCACCGGTAGAGGTTCTTGAGCTGCCGACTCTCACTGTGATGGAACTGGCTGGGTAGCTGGTGGTGCAGTGACCCGCAGTGAGGATGGTATCTTCGGAGATGATGCTACCACCACAGAAATGGAAACCATAGATTTGTAGTGATACCTGCCACGGGTGACTCTCAATGGAGGTTTCTACACCGCCAACTATTCTTCCTTGAGGAGTGAATGGGTTTATGCCAACAATAGAATGCGATGGAGCTGGCAATTGGCGTCCTAAAAATTAATTAAAAAGTATTTTTGTAAATAATTTAAAGATTAGTTTTTAATAAACGTGTGATTGTAAATATAGATATTCGATTATCTATAAGTATGTAAAAAAGTGTATTGTATTCATGCTGTATTCAACGTATATGAATGTAAATAAACTTACCAGCAGCCAATGCAATGACAAGAGTTAGAACTGCAAATCGGAACATGTTGTCTTACAATGTCTCGAAACACTGGATGCAAGCTTGAAGCATCGTTCAATTTATATGCGAAATTGGCTGCATCTACGGCGCACAACCGATAACAGAGGTGAAACGGTTTAGGGTAGTCCCGAAAAATTTAATCAGTTGATTGCACTTCCGAAAAAGATTGATCGACCGCCATTTACTAATATAATAGCCAATCATTCACCAGAACACCTTTTACTTATCGATAACATTCACAGCGTTTCACTAATAAAATACTTTTTTTAAGACAGTGTTAATAGTCATTTATTTGCAGAGGGAGACGTCCAGTAGTAGTAGAAGCAAAAATTCATAGATTCTCTTGCGTTTGCCACCAGTGTTTTTTGACGGTGGAACAGCAGACAGAGCAACTGCCTTCCGCTTTTCTCATTCATATTGACCTATGTCTCACTCTCGTCGCCGACTGCCGTTCATCAAATAAAACAAAGTATATTCAGATTGAAATAAATTTTGAACAGCACCGTCAGTGTGCCTTTTTTTTTATTCAATATTCTAAATTCTTTCCTTAAGCAATCTTGCTTTTTTTCTTTTTTTTTTATAAGTTTGGTATAATCTACCTTCAATCGATAAATAATCATAAAATCTCAAAGCTATTTTATACGAAATTAAAAGTTCGTCTGTCTTCATGAGCAAATATCACTTGTGTCATTCCAAATTATTTGCTATCATTTGTTGATTTTATTTTATCTATATTTTATTACTGTTTAATGTATGAAAGTTTAATATTAAGAAATTAATACGTTCTTAAATTTGATACAATTAAAAGGTTTTAATAAAAAAATTGATTTATCTAGTTATTGCATTATTATAAAGTGTCAAAAGTATTACGTTATTGTACTATTGTTAATTTTATTTTAGTATTAACTTTAGGTGAATGTATTTTTACAGTATCATATATACAATAATAATTAAAATTTTATACTGATAACTTTTCAACTGATGTACAGAGAATAAGAGCGAATTTTGAACAAATTTTTCAAAATGTGAATAAGGAAATTAATATACATCATAAATAATTTAAATTGGCTTAAATGTCAAAAACCGAAAAATAATTTGCAAAGATTTTGGAGTTAAAATTGATTCAGTATACGTACTATTTAGTCGTAAGTGAAAAGATTATGTATAAGAAAAAGAAATATAATACAGCAGGGTGAAGGATGGAAATGGAATACGTGAAAAAATATTGCACGGAAGGCGTCGGGGATTAAACTCAATCTCCCCGGGTAAAAAGCGATTACCATCACAGGACTACTGTTTGCAAGTGCTCTAATTGTCGTAATGCTAACCTTCTCCCCAATTCTCACCCGTTATAATAAACAAAATAAGGCAGTTTTAAAAACTTAATTTTTTTTATCTGAAACATGTAAAAATACATCGCAATTTTTTTAGGGTTCCTATTTTAAAGTCCTTTGGATTCTTTATAATTTCAAATTAATTAGTAGACTTAAGTTGTTGAACAAAAATATATAATTATGCAAGAGAAACATTCTGCACACTAATGTAATTTGCACTATTTTTCATCAAACCACGGTCATACGTTAGAAAGAAATGCACAGGTTTTATTGGGAAAAAAAGAAAAATGTGAAAATATGCTTGATTTTCTTTATTCTGGTACAAAAAAGTTACAAAAAACATTGTAGAACAGTCAGTTAAACGCCAGAGTTCTTAGCAATCCATTTTCGGTAAGAAGCAACTTCAGTGTAGACACCAGGATATCCCTTCTTCGCGCATCCGTTGCCCCAAGACACAACCCCAGCCTGTCGCCCAGCAATAACCAGCGGGCCACCGGAGTCACCTTGGCAGGCATCCTTGCCACCGTCCAGATAGGCAGCACAGATCTGACCGTCGGGAATTCCACCCCAAGACTGGTAGGCCTTGTTGCACTCGGACTTGGTGACGATAGGCACATCAGCGGTGTGGAGAACATCAGGAGTGCTGCCACCCTGCTTAAGAGTACCCCATCCAGAGATTGTGGACAGAACACCTTCGGAAGCTTCCTCGTCCTGGTCGAAGAGAAGAACCGGCTGGGCACTTTTGCTCAGCTGGATGGGATTCTTGAGCTTCAGCAACGCCACGTCGTTCTCGGGAATGCCGAATAGGTTGGTCTTGTACTCCTCATGACGGATGATCTGCTCCACCTGGTGCAAGGAGCCACCGTTAGATGTCCTCGAGCTTCCCACGCGCACGTTGATGGATCCTGCTGGGTAGCTGGTCGTACAGTGACCTGCAGTCAGGATAGTGTCCTCGGAGATGATGCTGCCTCCACAGAAGTGGAAACCGTAGATCTGAAGGGACACCTGCCAGGGGTAGTCTTCAATGGTAGTTTCCACTCCTCCGACGATGCGACCCTGAGGGGTAAAGGGGTTGATTCCTACTTTGGGAAAAGCTGGTTTTGGCACAGGGTCCCCTGAAAATTTGATTTTTAAAATTTGTTACTTTAGACTTTAGATTAACGTAATCGTGAAAGATTTACCTGCTACCAGAGCAACAAGGAGTATTGCTACGAGAATTTTGTACATGTTGCTTCTCTAGTGACTACCGGAACACTTGCTGTAGACTGCAATTCCACCGAAATTTATATACCTTGCATCGGAGATCTTGCAATGATAAGCTCTTCAAACTCTGAAATGACCGGACAGGTTCATTGTTCTGTAGTCGTGTACACGATGATAAAGGAAGTTGGGCAGATAGATGTATCAAACTGAAATTGACAAGACAATCGGTTAACCAACAGGGTTCAATAGCTTCCGTTAAATTTTGTAAAAAAAGGTGTTTGTTAATTTTACAATCATTTTTTTTTAATATAAACTTTAATCTGTGACTGATAATTATGTAAAAATCCTATAAATCACTTGATTTTTTAATTAAACTTGCAATAGACATCATTTTCTGTGCAAGTTGTGTGAAATATCTAAAAATTTATTTTGAACGATTATTGTTAATATTAGTTTTGAATAATAGCGACATAATAAATTTTATTGTTCATAATATTTTTTCCATAAAATCCAGATTTGATAAATACTCGAAAAATTTCAAAGAATCTTGTATTCCATTTGAAATTCCTTAAACATGTAAGTTCGTAATCTGAACAACAGGGAAAAAAATGTGAAGAAAGCTCAAAAATCCATTAAAGGCAATAAAACGGCTCGGGAATCTCCTCTAAGCTTCCGAAGCCCTTATCAATCTTGCTCTTTTAGCAGTGAAACATCCGATTCTCCGGCAATCTTATACACGACGCTCGATAAGCCGCTTCAGATAAAATGCGATAAGAAGTAGATTGCTATTTCCCAGTAGTGCAAGATGCGCATTGCAGACTCGGCCCTTTGGGGTATTTTAGCCGTAGGAATTTTTTTCATCCTTAAAGACCTTTCCGCCTCGAGTGCATTGAAATTTTTACAATAAGAATACATATTTGGGTTAAGAGGTTTCGGAAAATTGGCCAATTCCGAAGGTTTCGTTTAATTTTTTACAGTCGCGTATTAAATTTCAGGCTACTTTCATTTTCAGATCGGGTCAGTGCAATTGCATTCCTTTACATACAAGAACAGTTGGTTAAGCTATTCCGGTAATAGATAATCGATAAACAAATGCAACATTTGATTAGAATATGAAGACGTCATAAGGATATTATTAGAGTTGCTACATGAACGCAATGATGTGAAACTCATTTACATTTGATCATTAGATTGATTGTTTCAAGCGGTTACGTCACAGATAAAATTCTATCGAGAAACTAATTATTCTAGAACTAATTATTGTTTAGAGGTAATTATTCTGGTTCCATTTCTAACTTTAAAATTTTAAATATTTGTATATAATCGTATACTCTAATATGAAATGCGAATAATAAATACCAAAAGGTATCAATACACGGATAGAAATTGTTTAGAAAAATTACTGTACTCGTCAGTAATGCGAGGACAGTCTTTCAACTAGGGTGAAAATTAATATACTTTATATTAATTTTTGTTATATTTTTAACAATTTTTATTAAAAGTTTAGCAAAAATTACTAAACGTATAGTAAATTTTACTATAA
>UCOM01002223.1:0-28869 GCA_900474385.1 Ormyrus pomaceus | reverse complement strand
CGATGATGATGACGACGATGATGAAGACGAAGAAATGGATGTTGATAAAAATTAAATTTTAATTAATATTAGAAAAATTTTTTTTAAATTTTATTACTACAAAACTATTTACAATCAATAAAAAATATATACATTTTTTACAAAACAAGTAGTAGTATTTAAACAATTTATTTTTTATGATGACATTGGTATCTTTTTTAATTCTTCCTGAAGAGAAACAACCTAAAAAAATTGTTTCCTTAGATAATTTCTTAAAATAAGCATAATTTATTGTAATTAAGACCATACCTTTTCTTGATGTTTTAATTTTTCTTCTTCTGATGTACTCATTACATATGTTTTACTTGATGTTAACTTGATTAATTCTTCTAATTTCTTTTTAGCCTTTACTCTTTTTTTTTCAAGACTCTCTTTAACATATGCTAGAATTTCTTCATCTTTGATTTCAAGATATACAGTACAATTAAGTCCAACATTGTCATGAATGCTTTTTTCACTGTATTCAAAATTTTCAGCCATAACAATACTAAGATTTGACATTTTGCTTACCGATGTTATAACATTAATACTTTCTTTATATAATTCTTGATCTTCCAATGAGGTTGCAACAATATATCCTGAAATAAGAGCAATTTTTAAGAATTGAAAACTGTTTCATATAAAATATATAATTCATACCTTTGATGTCTGCTTTCTTATTTATAGTTCCTAATAGTGTTCTTAAAGACAAAATTACTTTAATAACTTCATCCATCCTTTTTTCTAAATCAACGTCACGTAAATTTTTTAACTCTTCTTTAACAGGATAAGGACTTTGGAGCAATGTATTTTCGAATTTGAATAAAGATAGTTTTTTAGATAATTTAGAATATAAAGCATCACTGAGGTATGGTGTTATTGGTGCAAGAATTCTTAAAGAAACTTCCATGCACCTTGCTAACGTATATCTGTGACTAGTAATAACATCTATTTGTTCACTTTTAAAACCTGGTTTTGTCCCTTCCTTAAAATAAAATTTTTATTGATTAATTTTAGATATATAGTAAACACAAAAATACAAATCAAAATTTTTACCACATAGTAATCACAAAACTCGTAGTAAATAAACTCTTTTATTGCAGATATAGCTTTGTAAAAATTTTTCTGCTCCAATTCATGATTAACAGTTTCTACCATCCATGATAATCTACTTAATATCCATTTATCTATGATTGTTAACTCTTTGGGAGTTTCAATTGGTTCATCATTTGTCATAAGCACTGTATATCTACCAGCTTGCCAAATTTTATTGCAAAAGAATTTATTCTTTTCACATTCAAGAACATTGAAAGATACTGTGCGTTCTAAAACAAAATGGTTAAAAAATTACTGCTTTTATAATATTTTTTAACAAAATTTTTATAAAATTTACGTTTCATGTTGTGAGAGCAAAGTGTAAATCGAAGTGCATCAACACCACATTCAGTTATGCCATTTGGAAACATTTTTTTATTCATTGCTAATGTCCTCTTTAATTCTAATTCATTTAGGATACCCATCTCATAGCTATTTTTTGCTTGTTCATTTAATTTCTGCAAATTTAATTTACGTTATAACTTAATATTAAAACCTTACATTCAATTTTTGTTTTAATATTCATACTTCTAGAGAAATTCCATTTATCACATTTTCTGGAAAAATGACATTACCGCGACTCTTTGACATTTTTTTTCCTTCAGCATCACACAACACTCCATGTAATAAAACTTCCTAAAAAATAGAAAATTGTATTTTGTATAAATTAATGAGATTAAATAATGTTAATTTTAAATTCATTACATTGAAAGGAAGACTATTTGTTAGTTCTAATCCTAACATGACCATTCGAGCAACCCAAAAAAATAGGATATCATGACCAGTTTCCATTAAACTCAATGGATAATATTTTTGATAATCCATTGCCTATAAAAAATTTGTCATTACTTAGTTAAAATTATTCAAAAAATTTTAAAGGTATGAAAATGTTTACTTTAGTTGGCCATCCTAAGGAAGAAAAAGGCAATAAGGCAGAAGAAAACCAGGTATCCAGAACATCAGTATCCTGTTTAACATCATGTGCTCCATATGTCTCTGCAACTTTTATTGCTTCATCAGTTGATCTGGCTACTATCCATTTTGTATCACCATCTATTTTATAATGATACGCTGGTATTTGATGTCCCCACCACAACTGTCTTGAGATACACCAATCTCTAAAGTAATTTAAAAATATATTTTTATATTTTTAATAAGCCTTTTAGTTACTTATAACTATTTAATTATACCTAATATTTGAAAGCCAGTCAAACCATAACTGATTATGAATTGAGGGATCAAGCTTCAAAGAACCATTTTCAACAGCATTTAATGCTTTGGTAGCCATATCTCTACATTTAATGAACCATTGCTCTTTTAATAGTAATTCTATGATATCCCCAGTTCGAGAGCATCTAGGAATTTGCATTTCATGATCCTTTATTGACATTAAAGAGCCCATGTTTGCCAAATCAGTCAAAATTTCGTGTCTAGCTGTAAAGCGAGGTAATCCCTGTTAACACAAATTGTAATATGTATAATTTTATTTATCATTAAATATATATAAATAATTATAAAAAACATACTTTGTATTTCCCTGCGTTTGCAGTTAATTTACCTTCTTCATCAATAATATCAATTATTTCTAAATTATGTTTTTTAGCAACAGTTAAATCAAATTGATCATGTGCTGGAGTTATTTTCACAACCCCTAAAATATATTTTTATTTAATAAATATAGATATTTTCTTTTGTTATGCTAATTTAATGCTACAATTTGAATGAGTATACCTGTTCCGAAATTCATTTTTACATTTGAATCAGCTATCACAGGTATATAAATATTTTTTAAAGGGTGCTTTACTTTTTTCCCAATGAATTTACTATAACGAACATCATCTGGGTGAACAGCAAGTGCGACATCTCCTAGTAATGTTTCAGGCCTTGTTGTTGCCACTTTTAACTTTTCATCTACATTTAGATTAAAACACTAATTTAAAACATTTCTTTAATTTTATCTACTTAATTCTTTATTTGAATATTTACCTGAACCTTGAATATGATATGAAATTTCATAAATCTGACCAAATGTCACTTTTCTAGAATAACCAGGAACTTCAAGATGAGTTTTACCAGTCAAGGTTTGAAATTCTACTTCAATATCAGATAATGCACTACCTAATGTTGTAGACCAGTTGATTAAACTTTTATCTCTATACAATAAATTTCTTTTATTGAGTGTAATAAATGCCTCTGTAACTGCCGCATTATGTTGCTACAATTAATGGCATTTAAAAAAATATTTAAAATTACATTTATCTACAATAATTTTCATAATCTACTTACTTTGCTTATTGTAAAATATTCTCTAGACCAATCTAAGCTGGCTCCTAAACTCTTTAATTGATTTTCAATTATATTTGCTTTTTCACTTTTCCACTTATTTATTTCATCTAAAAAATTACTTCTTGTCATCTCAGTCCTCTTGATGCCTTTTGTTTTATATAAATATTTTTCAACAACAGCTTGAGTAGCTATACCAGCATGATCAAAACCAGGTATCCAAATTACTGAATTACCTTTCATTCGGTGCAAAAAAGTTTAATATTTCAATACTATACAAAATTAATTCAATAATCATTAGCAATAAATTTAAATTTTCATAAATATACTTACCACCGTGCTAAAACATCTTGCACTGTTACTGTTAATGCATGACCTAAATGTAAGGTTCCTGTAACATTTGGTGGTGGTAAAATCATGCTATAACTTTTTTCTTCACTTTCTTTTGGTTGAAAATGTTTTCCTTTTTCCCATACATTGTACCATTCTTTTTGAACATCTTTTGCTTGAAAGGTTGCAGGAAAATCTAAGTATATCAAATTTTAATATACAATTAAAATTGAAAAATCAGAGGAAAAATATATCTGTCCTACGTATTTATCAAATAAATTACCAGTTAAACGTTCATTGTGATGTATTTGAAGTCTCCTAATTATAAGGTTATTATTTACAAATTCTTTTATTCTCTTAATATACATTGTTAAATTAATAAATCGATTACTATATTCAAAATTAATACAAATTTTTTAGTAAATGCATTGTTAATTTATAGACAGTACTGCGTATTGCCAGTTGCAGTCGATTTTCCAGCAGACTGCAAATGCCGACAAAATTACTCGCAAAATTATGCTTACAGACATAACCTAACCTTTATCTGCGCGATTTCAAGCGCCATCAGTAAGTTTATTTTGAAAGCACACTATATATATAAGAAGTAACAAGTAGAGTCGAATTTGATTATTTGAATGGTGAATATATGTATAAAATAAGTACACAATCGATTGATAGTGATGAAATAAAAAAAAATTAAATTAAGATGAAACGTTTTCCACGATCAGATTTAACGGAAGAAGAGTTAATGCTCCAATCAAAGTATGCTGAGTTAAAGAAAACGGTAATTTATATATTATGTATTACTTTGTTAAGTTTTATTGTTTTATAAATTAGGCTTCAAATTACTTTTGAAAAAGAAAATTTGGAGATGTATTTCACGAAAATAGTTGGAAAATTTATTTCACAAAAATGTAAGACATTATTTCATGCCAAAAAATTTGTGGTTTTCATTTTTACAACATTTGGACACCTTTAATTCACGCATGTAGCTGATATTTTGCGATGTTTAAAGCCAATTAATAACTATTTATGTATTAAAACTGCAGAACAATTTTCTAGGCGATCAATCGCTGTACTGATTCTTTCTTTTCTCTCATTATTAATAATAAATTATAAATAGTGTTGCTTTATTTAAAAAATTTATAAAAACTTAAAAATAAATTCGAACGCAAATATTTTAATTTTAAAATAAAATAAAATTAATTGTATAATCAAAATTATTTTGAAAAAGTATCTAATATACTTCTAATTTTTCCCTGCACCGAAGTATACACTTTAAATTATGTCAGAAATGTGTCCTTAATTAAATCGTGTTTTAATTAACATTTTTGCGAAACAAGACTCTCATCGTTTTATAATAAATTATTAAATAATGAACTAAAACCAATATACCTACTACATTTTGTAAGCATTTGTAACATCATACTACTTAACATCTTTATTATATAATGTAAATTTAAATAAATATTGTAAATAAGTTTCTTTAAACAAATGTTTGAAAAAGAGCAGTCCTTAGGCGGTTAAGCCACTCCGCTTCTGAATGAATTGACTTAAAAAGAATTCGCTTGTAATAGTTTTGCCGGTTGGGGTCGATTTGTTTACTTTGGGATAAACGGACTTCGCTAATCGAGGTTCAAATTTTCGGAGACTTTTTCAAAAATGTTTAACTGATTTTGCGGTAGCGCATTGACCGCAATATTGGTCAACTATCCCAAAAAATCTAACTGATAAATAATACTCATTGTTCCGTTAATATTTGAAGAAGAGAAACGACGTTAAATAAATAAATAAAAAAAATGTTTAAAAAATTATTTTTAGAAGCAAATGTTGCAAGAAAAACTGAAGACAAAGACTGCTAAGCCGAGCTCAAACCCCGTTCTTCAAGTATCAAAGATATCAGTGGAAGCCAAAGCAGCAAGAGAAGCTGCTGAGAAATTAGCTAAGTCTGGTATAATACGTACTCAACAAACTACAACTCGTCAAAAACAAGGATTTAAAAAACCATTGCGTTTGGAAAAGAAGTTAGGTAGTACAGAAAAATCGTTAATTTCTTATCAACCCTTCTCTGCAATTGAAAATTGTCGTAAGGATAAACCAGCTTCTAAGCCAAAAGACGAAACAAATGATGAAAGTTCACTGACTTATAAACCAGTCTTAAAACCAATTCAATCAACAATATTTATTTATGGGTACAAATTATCCAAAGAGCTACTTGAAAAGCACTTCACACAATTTGGAAAAATACTGCAAATTAAAATTGAAACAGATGAGAAGTAATTATTTTTTAATTGTACAATGAAATATCTATAATAATTGATTTGAATTTAATAACTTGTAAATTTATCTTTTATTATTAGGGCTTTTATCACTTATAAAACCTCAGAGTCAGCTGAAAATGCAATTAGAGAAATGCATCTTTTTAAAGTGGATTCCATTCATTATTTCCAAGTTTCAATGTCAAGATACCAATCGAGATTTGATAATGCGACAAAATGGTCTCATGTAGCATATAATTTTTCATGTTCAAGAACACAAAATTTGGAAGAGAAAGAAAATCGCAAAGGTACAGTTTATGACGATAATCCCTTTGAGTAATTGGGTAAAAATGAATGAATGTTTGGTGCTATTTAGATAAGATTTTTTACTGGAATTAAAAAGTAAGTGTACAAGGAATCTATTAAACTGCCTTTTGTATCTGATATTAGTATGATATATTTTTGATAAAGGTAGTGTTAATTATTCTAAGCTTCGTATTTGTAAATAAAAAAAGCAATGGAGTTTGATCAATAATTCGCTAATACACATTGTGATTATTAACAAAAATAAAAGTATAATTAAAAGTTATGTACATCATTTATGTAAATAGATTATTCAGCGTATATCAATGAGATGTTACCTAGACGCTTTTATTTTGTTATTTTAAAATATTGTGCGTTTACTTACCTTATACAGGACTTTATTGCAGGGGGCTTATTCTAAAACCATCTCATCATCTCATCGTGAGATATGAGATGGTGAAAAGACGATCTTGACCAATCAGAGAATTTATTATGTCTCTATGCATTCAATACTTTAGTACTTGACTTGAGTTACTGAAAAAGTTTATAAATTTTTAAGGACAAACAAATAATTAAAGAGGCAGAAATTAGTTTTTAGAAGCTTTCAAAAACATAATATTTATTAAAATTTTTTATAAGTCTCAACAATAATGTCATACTTCGATAACAATAACAAGTAGAAATCTATAATTTTTTTTATACAAAACTGAGTCAGCATAAATACATAGTTTCATCAACAATGTCACGTAGAAACACCTAAATTTTTTCTGGTAACCAAGTTACTTTGAAATTTAGAAAAATACATTTTTTTTCGATATGTATTTTTAACCCTTTGAGTAACCGTTTTTTTTTTCGAAATTCATCATTTTATGATTTGATTATACATGCTAAGTATTACGCTATATTTTTTTGCTTACTGGGTTAAAAAATGATCGAACAGTGCAGAATTAATCGCTAACATGCTAATTATCGTAAATTTTTCGGTATTATTTTATATAGCTTCGTATCGTGGATTCAATTGACTAGAGACTTTAAACAGATGATATTTCATGTGACTATTTAAATAATGAATATTTCTACTAACTTTAGAATATTTTCAAATTTTTTTCAAATCACCATGAAGAATATTTCGTAGGAATTTTCTATGATACAATTTCCTAATTTATTTTCTATTTCTATTGCAAGAAACGTCTAGTTAATCTATTAGTTAGTTTTTACTATACAGAGAATTTAAAATTGTTGTGCGCAGTATTATGTTTATGTATGGCATGAAAAATTTACATTTTGAGGGAGTTGTAAAATATAGATATAACTTTTAGCACGCAAGTTTTCAGCCTAATTCTTAAAAAATTAGTTTATTTTTTTTTTTTTTTAAACAATGTTGTAGAAAATTTTATGAGAATATCATCAATATTTTGAAACTCCCTTAAAGTTCTTAGTTTATGTTCTAAAAATCGCATATAAACGTTATAATTCTGTTAATAAAATTGACTTGTTTTAAGTTTTACGTTATGCTTAGTTTTGTGCTCTTAATTGTAATATTCTAATTTAAATTAATTATTAATATATCTTCTTACAAATTGGCTTTTTTTAAATTTGTGCGTTTACGTACATTACTTTTATAATATAACATTGGCAATTCCATTATATGCGTAATTTTTGGTATACAATTTTGGAAACTATTCTGTAATCTTTATCATAGTTCAAGTATTTATATATATTATGAACACTGCTTTTAAAGTTAACTGCAAATGCTTTTAAACTCGTCAAATTCCTCGCGGTAAACGTTTCACTTTTAAAGAAAAATCCAGCCCAATCCCCATCGCGTTCGTCATCAATTTTTCGTCGATAAAACTAAAGAGAAAATAAAAGCGAAACTTTTACCGCGAGCAATTCAAAGAGCACACGTCGTCCTGTATAAAAATACAATGACCCAAAGGATTAAAAGAAAAGGTCGCAGACTGTCCTCCAGATTATCCAGGATCCTCGTCGACTGGGCAAGTACAATTAGCTCCCTCCCTGAACAGATACTTACTGATGCCCAGGCGGGCTAAATGTCACTGCGGCGGATTGAAATAGTCCCAGTGATGATGATGAGTGACGGTCTTGGGAGTGCAGATGCTGACGATGATGAGGAAGCTAATGAGCATCAGCAGGGCGCATATCGCCAGCTCGACTCTCCTGACCTTCTCCTCTTCTTCTACCTCTTCCCCGGGGCTTCCGAATCTAGAAACTACAGAATCGACAAAATGCCTGAGTGAGCGAGTGCCGGCCTGCCTGAACGCCCTTAACAATTGACCGGAAATGTCCGCGATGCTCGGTTCTACCTCTACCTCGCGGCGCTGTTGTGCTCGCTCCGACGATGGCAATGGTGGATTGGCGAGCGCGAAGAATTCAGGCGGGATCTGGGAGGTGGGGAAGGCTATGAACTGGGTGCGAACCTGGGGTTGGTCCTGTTCGGGGGGTTGGGAATGGGGTGTTTTGGGTGATGATGGTGGTGGCGGTGGCGATCGGGAGACTTCCCTGGTGGGTGGTGATGGCGGGGGTGGCGGTGGTGACTGAGAGTTTTCGCGCGATAAGGGGGGTGATGACGTCGTTTCCTCGTTAGAGTACGATATAACAGCACGTTGGGGCTGGACTCCACTGGAGGTTACGTGTCTGAGTGGCATGCTGTTGTCCGGTGTCGCAGGTGTGATTATACTGTCGGGCGTAACCGAAATCACGGGTGGTAGTGACTTTACCGGTGATGCCGTTTGCCGCACTGCTCCCGGGTGATTTGGGCTTGGAGACGGCGACCTCGATCTTGTTCTCGTTATTGGCAATTCGGTTCTTTGTGGGTCGGAGGTAGTGAGGGGTGGGGGTGATGCTGGGGGTGTTGCTGTAACGGTTGTGACTGTTGATATTGCTACTATTGGTTGTTCGCTGGTAGTGGATGGATGTTCGATGACTGTTACTGACTCTTCGATGGTCTGCAACATCGAATTAACGTTTATAATGGATGAGATAAGAATGAGGGTAGTTTGGATTTTTTAACAAATACCTCTGTGGCAACGATCGTTGTGTCGCTGACTGTTACGCTCTCTGAAGTTGACGTTAAGTCGGTCATTGAACCGGATTGTGGAAAGACTGTTCGGCCCATATTGATAATAGCTTCTTGCTCCGGCGATGGTGGCTGCACGACCAGCAACGGCGAGCTCTCCCTAGTAAAGGACCTTCTCCTTTCCGTTACTTTTTTATCGCGATCCCTAGGGATTTCTTCGAGCGACACGTCGATTCTTTCGTTGCTAGTGGCCGTGCAGGCATCTTCCATCGCCGATTGCGGACGTGATTGTGGACGTGATTGTGGTTGCGACGCCGCTACTGCTTCTGAAAGTGTTGACAATTGAATTGATTTTTTGACGTCAGCTTTGTTGACTAAAATTGATTATTCTCAGTTACCTAATTGATTTCTTATTGCTATCAATTCTTGAAGCAAAGAGGGATGTATGCCGCCCTCGGTTTCACTTTTATTCGACAGCTCTGTAGCAGAGACGACGATGGCGTCGATTTCGGAAGCCGCCACTTTGTAAGCTTCCAATTGTGAAACGGTTAAGCGATCGACCTTCAGATCTCCTACTTCCAAGCTTGGAATCTTGAGAGGCTCGTCTGTTGAGAATAGAATAGACCGAAGAGCTTCGATCTGCGACGCATCGATTCGCCTTGGTTCTCCGGAGGGCGGCAACTTGTGTTCGCTTTCTCCTAATAATTCAAAACAAATGAATTGGGAAATCACTCAAAAAAAAAAAAAATAAATAAATAAATCGCGTCAAAACCTTCGCCCGAAACTCACCCGTGACGTCTGCAGCTCGACTCCTGTCTGCATCCCTCTGCGCGCTGCTGGGCAGCGGCGGTATCGGCGGCGTCGTGCTCGTGGCACTTTTTAAACTTCCACTCGAGGGACTCGGCACCCTCTCCGTGCTTATGATCACCTGCGATCCCGACCTCGAGGGCGCCATCACGAGCTTGGCCGTGGTGATTTCCTCCTCGATGACGAGATCGTCGGGCAGCGGATCGGTCTGCGTCGACGCGACCGTCTCCGAGAAATCCGGCGTGATCTCGCGCGGTAGACTCCGGCGGAAACTCTTGCGGTGACGAGGCGGTCGCGGAGGTGCTGGCAGAGGACGGCCTTGCATTCGACTCAGGACCTCGCCGCTGCGCAAGTCCCTCTGGAAGTCGTCGTGGTCGAGTGAGTATTCGGCGTCGATGAACGGCATCGATTCGGTAGATTTTCTAAAAGAAAATTTGGCGTTAGGACTTTCTTTTCGGTGCAGCTCAAATATAACGATGTAAGATTCTCTTACCTTATCGTGTCGGATTTGGCCGACCTGAGAGTGCTGTAGCCTCTCAGCGGCCTTTTTGGACCACTTTTAGACGGCCTCGGCGCCGTCGCGAACTTGTCCTGCCTCTTTCTCCTGGGCGGAGGTGGTCGAGGCGGTTTCTCCTTCTTCTCGATGACCGCGTAGCCCGGTAAACTGGGTTCCCGCGACGAAGAGTCCCGTGGAATAGGTGGCAGGTCCTCGTCCGCGTATCCAAAGTCACCGGGAAGAGACTCGGCACCGTGGGACGTACGATCGTCTTCTGGAGCTAAGCTGGCCGTTCTCGACTGTGACCGGGTTCGTTTGGGAGGTACGGGAGGTTGCACCGCCGCCGCCGGCTCGATGTATTCCAGCGCATTTATGTGACGAATAATGCGCAGCTCGTCCTCTTGGAAAGATAGCGGAGGAGGGGTCGGAGGTGGTGTTGGTGGAATTCTGTCGTGAGAGTGCCTTGGGGAATGAGTATCGTGATAGCCGTTGCATAATGCACTGTCGGTCGTTCTTATGCTAGAATGAAAGTAATACCGTCGTTTATTAAGCCATACTTGTGCCAAAAATAATAAGAAAAGCTATTATTTCATCGCTTACCTAAGGCTAGATGATTGCTGCCTCCTCAATCTTTTTCTGCGACTTGGAACCGGTGGTGGAGGCGTTGGTTCGACAGTCGGGGCTGGTCGAGGGACAGGATGAATTGGTGCCAATACGATGTTCTGCTCCTCGGGGGGTAGTAGGCTTTGACTCTGACTTCTCAGCGAACTCTTCGATTTCCTCCTGGCAGGCTTCACAACCACAATATCGTCCAGGGGCTCGCTGGCCAACTCATCTTTGCTATACGTCATCGGAGCGTCAGTCTGGTAGACGATTCGGTGCCTCGACAAACTGCTAGCTCGATCCAACGACGGTTGAGTGGCGAAGGACTCCTGACTACGTCGTAAGGAGTTCCTATCGCGTTTCGGCTTCTCGGGAGGCGGCGTCGCGTCGTAAGATTCGATGGATTGGTCTCTTCGTTTGCGCTGTGATCTCGTGCGTTTGGGACGCTGAGGTGGCACCTCGTCCTCCAGCGCGTTCCTCGGCCTCAAGGCATCTCTGATTTGGGGATTATGTAAAAAGATGAGAGTCACATTAGCTGGGGTTCTCTTGAACTCTTTTACTTGCGTGAGAAAATGATTTTTAGGCCCAAAAAATAGTTACGGCACTAATATCATTGTTTAGAACGTGCAAAGTGTGAGTTTGAAAGAAAAGACAGCACATTATTATACAACAGGTCTAGTAGATAGTCGATGCATTAAACAGATTGAGTTTAGTGATTGCTTATCTGAATTTTTGATAAAGTATGGCTTTATATTAAATATATTTTAATTAACGTTGCATTCAGTGTCTACGCTATCAAAATTTCACACATACATTTAAAATCCTGCAGTCTGCAGAAAAAAACTTAAATTTTATACTATTTTTTACATTAATATTAGCTTGACAGAAAAAAAAAACTTAGCCTGTTAATTTAAATTGTAAAAAAAATGTCTCACAATGCCAATTTAAAAGACCTGCTGACCGGAATTTTGTCTACTAAGCCTTGACTATGAAGACACCAGCTAAATTAATATTTTTTTTTCTAAAGTATGTGTTGTACAAGAATTCTTTTTTTTTTACAAAAATTAAAAATTTTGTAACTAATTGTTCTATATCATACGTGTATTATATTCAGGGTTAATCAAATCTCATTAAATTTACCTTATTTCGTTGATTAGGTGGTATCTCATGTTCTCCTGACTAATGCCTTTCTCTCTGAGGAAGAATTCGTCAGAGTCAATTTCCTCGATGACTCCTCGTCGTCTGCGTTCGTACGAACTGCCGCTGGACTGCTGGACTTCTCTGTCGGATCTCATCGACGAGTTCTCCTCTTCCGACAATTCCACCGAATTGGCTCGCTCAAGTTGGAAATCCCTTGGATCTACCGGCGGGAAAGAGCCGTCGAACAGCCCTCTTGGATGATACGTCGTATCATCTTCCGCCTACAATAAGTATCTTTTGAAATCTGCAGTGAATGGAGAGAAAGAAAAAATTGTAGTGAAAGTGGTACATACCTCGGGATCGATAAATGAACCCTCGTCATCTTCGACCAGCCTGACTTTCTTCTTAATTTCTTCGCCCACCATGCGACTCATTACTTGATCGTCCTGTAGTCGCGGATCCTTGATTGGCTCCTTATCGTACGAAAAATCAGGTTCCTGTGGGGTACATACATGTTAAAATCTCGAAAAAAATACCACATTTGATAATCTGTCAAAACAACAACAAAGTTAAAATAATAACAATTTACAATTTTTCATTTTGCAATTGAAGAAATATTAAATCATGGTAATCTCTGATTTGAAGTGAATCTTTTAAGACCGACAGATTATACTTATTATACGACAGATTATACTTATTATTCTAAGGCTACTGCAGGAAAAGACAGTATAATTTTTAAAGACTTGATGATGCAAATTAATTTTAGCTTCAAGACAATTAATTGTAAGCTGACAAAATTGTAATTTACATAATGCATTTAAGTGCATTTATTTGAAAGGTCATAACATTCGTCCAATCATAACCGTGCAGGTAATTTATTTTTGAAAACTTTAATATACAAAATTCAGCACAAAGTACATATAATATAAATACACAATGAAATCCGAACCCTACACATCGTTCTATCAACGTGCAATTAAGTATTACGGCGTATTTACATAACAAAAGCCCATTCTCAAATGAATTACATTTAAATGATGAATTAATCAAACGACCATACTGAAACCATACCACGAAATACCGTACAGAAAACCCACACTATATGATGTTTACTTCGTGTATTATACATTACAACAAACGACATAAGAACGAAATTAAACTTTATTTGACAAAAGCTAGAATTCCTCAGAAAAACCATCCTCAAGTTTAGTGAAGTAAAGTGCATGCCCAAATTATTAAACCTGTGTGCCTCAATTATTATCCAACGTAATCTACTACAGCCCTAAAAAAACTGTCACTGCCACGCCAACGTCAACGTCACGCCATTTTCTCACAACCATTACCAAACCAGCTAAACCAACCAAAACAGAACGGTTCACAGCAAAGCTATAGCATTCCTTACGAGATTTTAACAATGTATGTACCACCTTGATTACGTGTCTGTCGCCGTACGAGATCTCCTGGTCCTCTTCCACCGCGGCTTCATCCTCTGCGTCGTAGGTCCTTCTCTCGGTGTTCTCCCAGGGCAGCTTCTCCTCTTCCTCCTCGGACGTCTGTGGTTTCAGGGACAGTCTCGGCTCCTCGAGGGACGGATGCCTCCAAGGCTTGGATATGTCCACCGTTGGGACGGAATCATCGTGGAACCCTTTGGTCTCGCCAAATCTCTGGGCCCAACGAGCGCTCAGGGATAGGGAGCCCTTTTTCACGCGCGGAAAGGTTGACGATTCGGTCGATTGGGCTCGTGATTCTTTAGGAGACGAGGTTGCGTATTCGTCTTTCACTTTGGATTTGCGATCGAAGAGTTTTGGTCGAGGGTACGTGGAGAAGTCGAAGATGTTGCGCCGCGTTGCGCTCGATGTCGAGTCTGCATTTGAGGCTTGACTCTGTTCTCGAGACTGTACGCAAAGGGAAATAAAATAGTTTAGTTTCAAAATTTCGAAGCAATATCACTTTCGGAGAAACTTAAAAATCTGAATTATTATTGAGCTTGAATCTTGAGCCCAATGATTTCTTACCTGTGACGTTCTAAATGACATGCTTCTCCTCGGACGGCTGAACGATTTTGGCAACTGAATATTTGGCTTCTTAATCTGGAATTTGGACTTGTCGGGCAGGTTGAACTTGGGACGCTCGGGCAGGTGAAATTTGGACTTGTCGGGCAGGTGGAATTTGGATTTGTCGGGAAGGGAGAACCGCGGCCTCTCCGGCAACGCCATCCGGAATCGCTCCATTCTGCTGGCCTTCTGGGCGGCTCGCGGCGAGGACGGAGGCTTCGCCGTCACGACTCGCGTCGGGCTCTTGGACTTTTGGGTCGCGGCTTTGGCGCGCGTGGGGTGGGGTATCGAAAACGTGGGCTTCTGGATGTTCTTGAAGCGCGAGCGGATTTTGCCGGCTTGGTTTTTCAGGCGCTGCTGTAGTCCCCGAGCACCGTGCTGTTGTTGCGGAACTTCCTCCGTCATTGGTGTGTCCAACTGTAAGATACAATTACGCATAATTTAGCTTTTAATCGCATTTCAATCTTTTTGAATTTTCATGCGAATTTTCATTGGCCCAATGGTAAATGCATATTTGAAGCTTCAAATTAACATTCTTGGCGATGGAATGAAAGTATATAAGTTTTTTTTTAGTTTAACTTTTGGATACGGAGAAACGAAATTTTACATTTTTCACATGTATCCAATATAAAGATAACATAAATTTATTTGAAACCGAGTAGGGGAGATGAAATCTATTTGAATGTTTCGTGCTCTCATTTGAAAACACGATAGCATCGGAGTTGGCATCTCATTCTAAGTATAGTTTCGCTATGCTCGGAACGAAATGTAATAAAACTGCAGAGAGTTTTGGCTAGTAGCAGCATCGCCTCGATTTATCATCATCCGTAAAAATTTAAGTTCGAAATTGCAGGCACGAATAAAAGTAAAAAGTAAAGATATTATTGTTAATAAAGAAAACTTTTAAAATTTATTTTTGTTTAACAACTTCATTACTGTATTGATTCTATATTTTAAGGAGATTACGTATAGAATTAAATTTTTATATAATATTTTATATAAGAAATCTCCAAATGACAAACTTTGTAAAAAATTAATCATGACTTATACGTTATCAAATCATATTTTATTATTTGATGCCTATTATGCTTTTGAAATTTTTTTCTCTTTTTTCATTTATAAACGATTAAGTCTTTAATGGTTTATAAATGAATCCATTATTTATAAAGCATTAAGTCTTTAATGATTTATAAATGTTTATAAATCTCTCTCAAGCATCGTTCAAACTATAATTTATTGAAACATAATTTGAAAATATAATTAAATAATGAATCAATTCTTATATAAAAAACTAACTTTTCAAATTAGTTTACATGCTTTTGTGCAAATGATACTTGAATTGACAAATTAAAAAGATGTAACGATTTAAATCGCTTCATCTTACAAAAACTTTACAAGCCAATAAGTATAGAGTAGGCTTAAAAGTTCACGGTTTACTTAAGTGTTAATCTATTCATTTAGTTGATCACATTGTCCTGTTTTATCTTTATCTAACTGCGTTTAAACGCATTTAAACGCGTGGAAGTAATAAAACCTGAAAATAAAAAAAATAATCTATTCATTTAGTTGATCACATTGTCCTGTTTTATCTTTATCTAACCGCGTTTAAACGCATTTAAACGCGTGGAAGCAATAAAACCTGAAAAACTTGTTATTGGCACCCAGTGCGTTCACGGCGCTTAAATTAGTAACAACTTTAGTTTATCGTAGTGCTCTTCTTTGTAAGCAAAAATGAAGTACCTGTGCTTGCTTTTACTAATTGTAGCGATGCTAGTCAATGTTGGCGAATGTAAGTTTATTTAGAATACATAACAAATCTACAACTATTTATGTGAAGTATATGAATCTAACTTAATTTTTACTTTATGTACATATTTCTTATTAATTATTATTACTTAAAAGTTTTTTATACCAATTAAAATTTTTGATTCTAATTTAATAATTTTTTTAATTGCATTACAATAAACAAAATTTGCCGATTCTTTTATTAATCTCCAGCAATTAATCCATAAAATTATTGATATCATTTTAGCTTGGGTGATCCCTACTTCTTGCACACCAGAAATGCAAGCAGATTGTGACCAAAAATGCCAAGGAAAACGTATATCTGAATGTACTTTGTACTTGAGGGGTGATGGCTCTGACTATCGATGCCGGTGCGATTAAGCGAGACAAAGAACATTTATTTTCAAATTGTACAAGATAAACCTTTTAACTTCAATTTTTCTTTGCTCAATAAATGAAATGTAAAAAATTACAGATATAAGCCGCACTATTATTTTAACAGACTTATCTTATCTCATTATTCAATTCAGCATTAGCAATCTATTATAGTTTTTCAATGAGCAACGTATAAATTCGATTTAAAAACATTGCTCATCCAGTCAATTAGCCGCGTTTCGTCTTTTTAGAAACGCATAACAACGCAATGAAACGAAATGCTCACCATCCACTATTTTCCAAACCATTAACGTAAGAAACCGCTATAAAAAAAAACGAAAAACAAACCTGACTAGTCCGAATCGTAGCCGGCTCCTCGGTCCTGGACTCCGCGACGGGGCTCGTCGCCCCGAGGAACCTCTCCTCTATCCTGTCCTGCATCTCCTGGGTCGTCTCGAGCTCGTCGGCGGAGGTGTCGATGGTCTGGTCGCCGAGATTGCGCCCGTCCATCGCGTTGTCCTCGATACGGCCGTCGAGCGGCAGCACCACGTCGCCCTCGAGGACGAGGGCGCGCTGCTGGAAGCGGTAGCGGTCGTCGATGCTGTCGTCGCTGTCGGCGACGGGCATCACGTCCGTGTCCGTGATCTTGACCACCGGCGCCACCAGGCGCACCGAGACCGAGTGCTGCGACACCGCCACGCGCATCGCCGGCGTGCCGATCGGCTCGTACTCGTGATCTCTGCAAATAAGATAAGGGCGCTGTTATACCATTGCGAATGGGGATTTCGGGGACCGTTGAGTAACTGGGGAATAACTCGGTGAGTAAGGTGACGTCGCTTGAAGCGACGAACGTAAATTTTACGGGCTTTCATTTTCACTGAATGTGTTTTAATGGATGTAAGTTACGTTAGGTGAGAATTTTTTACCTGTTGAGATATACGATAGTGTTATTTTATAGAAAATAATCTTCGTTTAAAATATCCCTGCTTTTTAAAAATGTTTTTGTTTATAAATTTAAAAATAAGAACTCCGCGCATACTCTTCTGAAAACACATTTATTTATATTTTTAAATTTAGAAATAAGTAATATTTCATTCATTACAGGCGTCGGCAAACATTTTATTCTTACACTTTTTATACAACGAAAAGGTTAATAAAAATTTTTGTGAAAAAGTACTAAAACCTGCAATATGTATTATTCAATCGTCAGTGAAATCTAATCTGGCATCCATCCCGAGCGAAGAGAAACATACATAAGCTTTTTCTTAAAAAAAAATAATACGCGAAGACTCTACGTGAAACTCAAAATATATTACGGTCTGAGTCAGTGATCTAAAAAGCATCCTAATATTCGCAGAATTTCAAATTTGAGAAGGCTGCGTTATATGTGACGTTTTTGAGCTAATTCAAGCACTACGTGAAACCTTAATATAAAATTAAATAAATAATAATTAAAATATTTCAACTTTGATATTTACTTGAACAATTTTGAAATTACTCTTTTACTAAAAGATGATTTGTGAAAAACAATAAAAATTTATTTCGATTTTCAGTCGATCTACTATTTTATCTACATATTCAACTTTATGGAAATCAAAGTAGCAAAAAAAACACTTCGGTTACACCTTAAATCCAGGCTCCTCATTAACATCATTCCGCTCGTTTCCCCATCATTTTCCCTGAAGCTCATTCACAATCCCTCCTCTCGGTACATAAACAAATAATCCCAGCAGAGCCGCGCTAACGAGCCCCTCTCTCTTTCTCTTTCTCTCTCTCTCTCTCTTTCTCTCTCTCTTTCAAAAAAGAAGACAGTCAGTCGCGGCGGCCGGACGATCCGCGACACTGGACCGCGCTCGCTGAGCGGTTCTATCTATAGCCAAGCCGAGCGGACCTTAAATAGCCAGCGTTGGTCAAACGCTCGCGTTCACTCGCAACTTTACCTCATCGCTAAATGCACTGCCTTCTCTCTCTCTCTCTCTCTCTCTCTCTCTCTCTCGGCGATGCACCGCCATAAAAACCGTGGCGCGTGGGCAATCGGCGCGAAAGGAAAAAAAAAAAAAGGGCAAGGCGAGCCGGCGGCGGCCCAATTATTGGCCGTGAATCCGTTGATTAACAGATCGCCGGAGACGGGAGAGGCTTCGATTCGGCGGCCGGACTAATTTTAGACGAGGTGCGAAAGCGAGGTGCGCGAGAACGATTTCCGAGCGCGGCGCCGCTCGCTTCTTCGGACTGCTTCTTTTCCATTCGGCGGATTTTTAATGTTTTGGGCTTCTTTTTAAATAGCTGATTGGAAATAGAAACGGCTATCGGGGGGGTTTATATTTAGTCGATGGGCTCGCGGTTTTGTTGGGCTGCCTCGAATTGCTCGAGAGGTGACGAATGTTTAATTTTTATAAATGAAAGAAAAGAATGGCTATTTAGTAATGCAATTGAAAAAAATATGGGACGCTTAATAATTTCGTATAAAGTTTCAGTAAGTAAATTATTTACGTTAACTAGGTTAAAACAGTGAGGTAGTGGTTATATTTCTACCGCTGAACGTTCTGAATAATAATACGCATTTCGCTCACTTCAAGCTTTTGAGTTTATCTATTATTAGCGACAAAAGCTGCTAAGACGAGACGAAATTAACCGTTTATTATTTAAAATGTTTCAATTTTCAGCCGTGCAAAAAGTAATTTTAAAATAAACGAGTTTTTACGATTTCCTTCAAAGTTCGAGAATCCGCAACGTAAATGCATTTCATTTTTATATTGTGATTCACTTAATACTTTATACTGTACTTCGCTAATATTTTTGTACAAATTAGTCAGCTGCCACGTATAATTTCCTTGCACCACTTTATTTACGATGAAATTTAATCGCGAGTAGCAACGCGATCTTCGTGCATCGCGGGTAATATTTTCAAGAGCCACTTTAATTTAATGAACTTCATCGCGAGCAATGGACGCTTTTCATCGCGGTCGCGTAAAAAATAAATTTTCGCGTCTAAAAACGCCGTGACGGTAATCTAAAAATGAAAAGGGGACTTTGAAAAAACTAATTATAAAAACAAATTCTCCACTTTCTCATACAGATCATTATCAGTCGTAAATCAAGCACCCTTTGCCGCAAGCAACCATTCAAAAGTAAATTAAAACTCGAAAGCGACGAAATAACAAGCAACGGCTTGAAGAACCGTTAACGCATCACCAATTCCATTCAGCCAAGCATCCACCCCAAGCCTGTTTACAACCCCAGTCCACCGAGTCGTTACGTAACCAACGTAAATACTCGAAAATCCTCGCACAATAGCGCCACTCCCTCGTCAACCCCCTTACCGAAACCTCACCCGCCTCGTCTTCATCTCCGCGGATCCGACGATTTCCCGAACGAAAAAAGTCGACTCGGAACGCGAGAGAGTCTCTGTCTCTCCGCTCGCGGTTACACCCGCACTGTCCAGCCCTCACTCGCTCGTCCTTACCCTTGCTCCATGTCCTCCGATTCGTCCAGCGTCGCGTGCGCGCCGTTCGTTCCTCCCCCGCGTGCGCAGAGGGTCAATAATCCCAGACGGCGGCAGACGGAGCAGTGGGTGGTAGGAGGAGATGAGCGAGAGAGATAGAGGCGAGAGAGAGAGTGGAGGGCGCGTTCAAAAACTCACCCGCAACGGACCGGCTCGGTCCTCCTGCCGGCCGGCGGCGTCTGAACCATCTTCTGCCTGCGGTGGGCAGCGGCGATCGCGCTGCGCTCCGGCAGCAGCGAGTCGCTCCTGTAGTACTGGCAGGCGCAGCGCACCTCCAAGCTGGAGGAGGTGGAGGACGCGCGGGAGGCGCTGCGCGCTCGACGTCGCGCCGCTGCGGCCTCGCTCTCCATCCCCACCCAATTCGCACCGGCTCAAGTCAGCCGGGTATTTTCGAAAGAGGCTGCCGCTTTCTTCCTCCTAGCGCCAAGCCGATCTCGGGGGGTTGCCGCTGTTGCTGCTACTGAGGGAAGCGGCCTCATTGGTGCGGGCTGGAGAGGCTGGAACAGGTCCTGGAGATTAGACGATGGACTGGCTTGAGGGGGTCGGTGGTGAGTTTCATGCGATTTGTGTTAGGTCTCGGGTGGGGGCGGTTATTCGGAGTTAACGAGCTTTTGACGAGCTTTTAATCGTGTCGGTTAGTTTGTTTTAATTACTCGCGCTTTGTATATACTGAGTTGAGTCTTTTCTTGCTTTTGATGTACGCTGATTGTTTGGTTCGGTGCAGAGAACTTTGGCGCGGGCTTACAATACAACGTTTGAATCAGTGAAAAATGTACCCCTTGTTTTAATCAATGTGTCATCGAGGAACTCCCGTATATATCTATTATTTTTCTAAATAGTATTAGTTTAATGTATTCGACGATTAATTATAAAACCCTTTTAGGGATTTTAACTGTCAAATAATTACAAGCAAATAAATTATGCAAACGCAGTAGACCTAATTTCATTCGAATTTGGCACATAGCCTTTCTTCAAGATCAGCTGTTATCGGTCAATAAGTTTGTTTCAATACAATTAGTATTTATAAACTTCTTTGCAATGCTTAAAGAAATAATGCAAAGTTAATTACAACATAATTAGTTAAAAAACATTAATTCAAATATGGTTTTATTCAATTTTAATCATTTTATTAGTGATCTGATTTAACCGTTAGTTAGCACAGTATAAAAATCCTTTATTTCAGTGAAAACTTGTGCATTCAGATTTTCACACACATATTCACACAGATTATCGAGCGAACCTTAACTATAACACTTTATTAAGTCTTGTATTAATTGATCCTTTCATTTCTTTATTGTTATTCATATTAATTAGTAAATAAATAATCAAGTCAATCTTAAAAATGTTTATTTTACTTTTTTAACTATTAATAACTGCACGCCAAAATATGCGTACGCACTTGTTTGATCCAATTTGAATGACAATGAACCTGTTGTTTAGAAAGTGAATTACACAACAGTAATATGATACGTTTTAAAAAAGTATGTTAGTGCGCTTACGTATTTTACTTAATATTAATGCAATTAAAATAAACTAAAGTAAAATTGTTGTTTTTTTTTCCTTTTTTTAATTTTAATGAAATTGAACGCCGAATCATAGTTTGGCCTTTGAACATTTTTCTAATGAATCATTCAACAGATCTATGAAAACATTATTCATACGAAGAACGAGAGAGCTTCACTGGACCGCAGTTTTCAATAACTTCAATACTTCCGAAGATAGAAACTACTAAATCAAATAGGAGCAGCAAATCTAAATTAGTCGGTAGTCGTCCTTGAGCACCTTGCTCGGCATCTAAACCAGAGGTCTGCAAATTCTCAACCGATCTCCCTCTAAAAATATACTCTCCACCCAGCACTCCTCTTCCAAAACGATCCCTCGCTCACTTCCAGCACTGACCCTCCAGCCACCCCCACACAAACCGCGAGGTACGGACCCCGGTGAAAACTCGCACTCGGGCTTTAAAAAAAAAAAAAAGGAAGCCAACCTCCTCGGCCGCCTGGCCCTCCTCTTCCACTTGACGCGGCTCGGCCTTGTCGCTCGCCCAAGGTCGCGCGCACTGGCCCGCGCGCACACACACACCGGCAGCTGCGGCCGGCCGCGCGTCTCGGCCGGTTCTGCGCCGCGAGCGGGAATTATCTCCCGGCCAGTGCCATCGGAGGACTGCAAACTATCGCGAAACGCCGAGGTATGAGCCAAGAATCGGCCCGCGGACAAAGACGGAGAGCCGAGAGAGGCTATCGAGGTGCATTAATTATGAAAGGGGGTATATGTATAATGAGAGGGAGGGGACGGTGGACGGCTTGGCTTTGGCACTTTGCGACTCGGCGCGCTTTTAGTCGAGAGTGCTTTTTTTTCGAAGACGGAGAGCTTTGCTCGCGTTGAGCAATTTTTAGTGCTCGACGTCGGAGCGGAGGTATTTTTCAGCCGGGGATTTGGGGATTAGTCGATAGTTGGACGAACTGCGGCGGTGTGATTGAAGGTGTTGTGCGTCTTCTGCGGAGCAGCCGCGAGAGGTTTTGATGTTTTCTTCGTTGGGAAAGTGTCAGAAGTTGCATAATTGAATAATTTTAGTGATGTTCAGTAGCATACTGTGTAGTTTATTTCAACTTTTTACGAAGCGTTTTAATTTACCGTTTAAAATGAAACGCGCATACTAAATTTTACTAAAATTTTAGAAATTTTCCGTTTGATAAAATTGTAAAGTAAGCAAAGAAACTGCGGTATTTTCGTATTTTAACACGAGCGACGCCTAGAATAAAATTCATCAATAAACATAGACCTTATTTAAATGCGCATATTTTCAAAGATATCGACGACGTAAATATCAGCCGTCAGAGTCAATCAGATTCTGTCAAGAAGCCGAGCGATGCATCGCGCATCGAACATTCAGAACCTCGAGCGCAGAGCGGGCAAAAGACACGGCTTCCGACGAACAAGAAAGATGATTCCATCGGGAATATTTATAGTGATTTTCCACATCTCCCGCGCTCCACTTGTTACATCTCCCTCCCCCCCCCTCTCTCTCTCTCTCTTCTGATACTTTGTCGTCGTTCCCAGCAATTTCGCTTTATTGTCCGCTAAAAATATATATCGCGCGGCAAGTTCGACGGCATTGAAGGAGAGATGCGCGCAGACACGTGAGAGGCCGATCGCAGAGAGGAGCCGCTGCTGCCGATAATTTATGGATCGCCTGCGCCGAGGCTGCGGCGTGGGAAGTGCATCGAGTGCGTTAATTCATTATAGTTTGTTTAAGCGGAGCAGAATCTCGGAATCGGCTGAGAGAATTTTCTTATCTTTATTGCGTTCTCTTGAAAATACGAACTTTAATTCGCTCTTTCTCGGTGGCGAGTGTGCTGGACAGAGTCAGTTTTGGAGATTGTTTAGCTAATCAATTTACTTGGGTTCGGATGAATCATTTAGATTCTACATTTATATCTTTGTAATAAATTAGTAGTTACATACTATGATGAATATTTTCTTAATAGGTATTAAATAATCAATCGATATGTACTTGCTGGTATGGTTTCCATTATTCAAATGAAAAATCAATAGTCATAAATCTATAATAATCATAATTCTAAATCGTTTCACTCAAACTGTTCTTGGCAGAGTTTGTTGGTTCTAATACACATTATCCCCTAATAATAAATAAAAAATACCTCAAATTACCGATTCAACATTAACCCACCGACTACTCGAATAAAGTTGTCGAAAGCAATCTTCACTAATCAACCCGATAAATCACTAGAAAATAAAAAAGCGTCCCAGAAATCGGCGAATCGCGCGGCCAGCCAAAAAGCTCCCTCCTCGCGGCGGGGGAACGAGGCCGAGCGTTTTTTCAAGTTTAAAAGCCAAAAGCTGCGCGGCGGCCGGCGCATTAATCATCCGCGGCGCTCCACTTTTTGTGTATAAATAAAGTCGCGGCGTGCGGCGCTCGCTCGCCGCTGAGAGAGAGAGAGAGAGATGCGCGTCGTGACGCGTGGGTGACTCTCCGTTTTTTTTCTTCTCGAGCAGCCTAATTGCCCACCGATCTTCGCGACCGTTCGCGGATCTCGGAGGGCGCGAAACTACGTAGCTTTTTGCATTTTAAATGTGTTTTTTTTTTCATTTATGAAGAGCGTAGGCGTGTATTTATATTTTGTAATTTAAAGTAGTTCGTTTTTTATTTAACTGGATTGATGGTTACTTACCTTATAGTAATTAATTAAAGTAAACATTTGATATTGCTTTTTTACGGAGAAGACTTTTTCGTTAACAATATTTAAACAATGTAAATGAATCTCTCTTCACATCAGTTACACAAATAGTTTATACAATCAAATAAAAAATGACTTACCTTATCAATATAACTGTCTTATATTTGAATTTATTATTATATATTCAAACAATAATACAAATAACTAATATCTGTTTCAAAGAGGCATTTAGGTATGAAACGAAGCAGAAACAAAGCAGATTTAAAAAAGGAAAACTAATGAACAAGATGCAAACTGCAAGATTATATAGCTTGCTTCTTGTGTGGCCACGCCTGCTTCATCTTCACTCTGCTATTGATGTCAAGGAGCTGTCGAAGTGCTTTTACGAGACCAGAGTTTAGAAATTGAAATGCTTCCCAACACACTCTCTAATTTTGATTTTTTTTTCTTTTTACATTTATAGGTTACATAAGTAGTTTATAAATAAAGACCATATAGAAACAAATATCTTCCCACAGAGTCGAATAAATATTTTGTGAAGGATGGCAGAGGTGGAAGAATTTCGAAAGAAAGTAGAAAAAAAATTAAAATTATTTGTCGAAAAGAGCATGAAGTTTTATTCATAACACAGAGCCTATAATTCAACGTTTCGCAGGTTTCGTGCGTTGCGGGCATCGGAGAGGGCGAGTTTTTTTTACCCCGGCGACTCCTGATCTCTCGCCGCGGACATTCTTAACTATTAAAGTTTTATTTTATTTATTTTCTTCTTTTTTTTTTTTTAATCATTTGTATAAAATTATTTTACAATTCGCGACGGGGAATCGATAGCGGCCGGGGAAAAAACGCGCCGTCTCTGCTCTCGCTGTCGACCGACGAAGCCGTTTTTTAACAAATTTTTTTTTTTTCTTTTTTCCTCCCGCGCACTCCAAAAAAAGTCCGTTCTTTCGTATTTTCATCGGCCGCAGCATTCATGGATAAAACCCCACAGTGTGTTGTCGCCGTTCTCTTTTAAATCTTGCCTAACTCATATGTATAGCTGCAGCGAAATCTTTTTCTTTTTTTTTTTCAGTGTATATTCACTTTTCTCGCTCGCTCTCGATATGGCCCAAGAACGATTCTCGATTCACAAAATACTTATCTGTAGAAAATCGCGCTTTTTTTTTTTTAATCAACAATTTTTTTTTATCTCTTATTTATTCATCCTCATTCACATCGAGCACATCACCGTTCAACCGAAAGTAAAAGCTTTTAGTATATATATAATATATATTTTATGTATATATATATATCCCTACGATAATGATGAACGCAAGAAACCACCTAAATTCATCGCGCGTAACAAGCGAAATTCTCAACCAAACAAGGACTTTCTCGATCGAGCATCGCTCCATCTCTCTTTCTCTTCACGCTTTCATTCTCGCTCACATGCACACTTTGACTGGCAAGTCTCAAACTCAATACTTCATTTTTCACGCGTTACATTAGCAGAGAACTGTTTTGTTCGCTGGATAAACAGTTTTGTAAGTAGTTGCTGTTTCTTTTTTTTTTTTTTTAAAGAAAATCGAGGCAAATGATAAAAATTAACGAAAATAGCGCATTGGCCTGCGCTATTTTCTTCTACTTTTATGGTTGTTCACTTATTTTGGAATATATTTTATAAATACATCTTTCACTTTTGCAAAGTGATAAAGTAGAAACAGTCGTTTCATATTTTAAGATCACAGCAGCTGAGATATGTAATATACACTTTATTAATTTACGCATTTAAATGAAAATCTCTTTTCTGAATAATAATTGGACGTTTCATCTATTTTAGAATCGTAATTACCTTTTCGATTAACAACAACAGAACTGCTTTAAGCCTCCGCATTTCCAACTAATAATCTTTCGTTTTCCTTCGTCTAAATACAATTTTCCGCAAGAAACAAATTCCTGTACATAGCACTATACTTTTCCGAGCAGTAAATACTTACAAAACCGATTTTCCAACGAGCAAAAAGCACCTCAAGCAAATAAACTCAAGAAGGCCCAGAATCAACGCCTTTCCAAACGCATATCGCCTCACTAAAATCGCGAGCTTCGTTACATCAGAACAGAACGGGAGGGCACGAAAAGAAAGATCTAACCAACAAGCAGGGTTTCATAGTCCTCGCGATAAAACGTTTTTCGCCTCAAGACACTAAGTAGAGCCTGTAAAAAAGGGGAATCACAGTATTCGCAGGCGCGTGTCGTCGTCGTCATCATCATCATCGATAAAAGTCTCGCTCAAGTACACGTGCATGTGGTATATGTATGTATATATATATATATATATCCCTTATATATATATATATATATGCTTCATCCGTGTAGGTGTGTGTTGTTTTTAATTTTCATCCTTCTACTCACTCGCTTTCTCTCTCTCTCTCTCTTTCGCTCTTTCTCGCTGTCTCGATTTTTATATTGGATGCCTGGCATTTTCGCGGGTTTAAGCAGTCACGAGACCCGATCGGCGTATACTCGTTAATACATAACTTACTTACGCATACTTTTTCGCACTTATACTCGGAACGTACTGTAATAATAGAGTTCCGAGGGCGTTCGGCGCGCCGTTTGAACGAACACTTTTCTGCTTCTTCGTGGTTTTTTTTTTTTTTGTTTTGTTATTATTCTTATTTGCGCGTGCATCAACGGTGAAGGTGCTGCTGCGAGATATCCTGGGTCGTTTAGTGCGATTCTTCAAACAAGGTTCGTTTTTTAAAAGGTTTGACGTGGCTTTTAAACATTTTTTTTTTTTTTTTGTTTTGTTTTGTTTTGTATAGACGTTTCTTTTTATTTAGTAAGAATAATAAGGCTTGTAAGCACAATGGAATTGTGTGTGTCTTTAAAAATGTTCGTAAAACATTGTTTCGATTATCACAATTCAGTTTTATGAGAGTATCAATAGATTTTATATTGCGTTATATTAATACTGGACATTTTGAGCAGTCGTACGAGAGAAAAGTACAATATTTATCAGAACTTGATCAATTGTTACATATATTTCGTATGCGTTTATACGCGAAAATTTAATAAGGTTATCTTAAAGATATAAGTGATTAGATCTCACTGTGTATTGTCAAAATGATAAAACTTTTTTTTAAAATATCGAAAAGTTTGTTTTAGAAGAAGACGTTGAGAATTAAAAGTGAGATTGGAACTTCACTAAACGACCCAAATATCAAAAGAAACTTACTAGAACTTTATGGAAAAAATTCGATTATTTATAGTTTTCCTAGTCAAGACTAAATTATTCAAGTTGTACAATAAAAAGGAATAAGTGATTAATAGCGTTGATAAAAATATATAGTTTGTTCGCAAGAGGAATTCGCTTGAAAGTGTCTCTTCTAATTTTAGGAATTCATTCCTCTTATTTCAACGTGATTTTGTCATTTGTCGTAAGAGACTTTATTCAACAGTCAACTGAAAAGAATTTTTTTTTTTTAGAGCAAGATAAATTCACTTCTTAAGGCTAATTTTTTCTTTTAAAGAAAATCCTTGGATTTTATCGTAATTTTTTTATATTACATTTTTCAGTATATTATATTTTCATTTTTATTACCTAGGTTCATTTCAAAATTAGTGAAGTTATAGCGCTGAGAGTTGTAACTCCTTTAATAAATCTTAATTGAGTATTTCACAACGTTCTTATTTCGTTATTCTTTTTTTTAATAAATTATATCCTAACTTTATTGTGAACTTTTTTCATTTTCCTAGCTACATTCTAAAATTGTATAGAAGTTATCGTAGCTTAAAAACTTTACAATTATTTTACAGTGCGATTGAACCTCGCAACGGAATTATGTTTTATTATTTATAACGTCTGCGTTTATCAAATTTAACTATATCTTTTTTTTTTATGTTAAGTATCAGTACAGAAAATATACATTATTTTTTATTCGAGTTATTAAATTAAAAAATGTAGAGTTAAAAGGTTTCATTTTTTCTTTTAGAAGAGTAACACGAATAACAGATCTACCACTACTTAATATTCCTCTTTCTCATTTTTTTTTCATTGATAACAGAAAATTTGCTGAGCGGAGAACAAGAAAGATTTGTCAAGGAATAAGTACATTTTTATCTTCGAACATACGTGAAACTGCAACATGTTTCTTAAAGATAAAAATCTATATCATCTGCTAATATTAGTATTAAAAACAAATAAATGTAATAAAACATTTTTTCGTGAAATACCCAATTACCTCTATAACTTCTGTATACTTGATTCCTTTTACAAAGGAAAGATAAAACTACTGCAAATTCTTGCGTGACGAATTCAATCCATATCATAATTATTTTATAATATATATATGTGAGACTTGATTAGGATTATATATGGAATTTATGAGAATCATTCATTACCATATATTTACATAATAAATATAATTAACTTTTGCGCGAATACATAAATGATATATACTCTCAATAAAATTGTATTTTTGAACACCGCATATAACTTAACTTATTTATAAGCAATTATAAATTATGTAATTATTTTGTACGTAATCTGCATCAAATTTTGATGGAAATTATATATATATATATATATATTTATATATATTA
>UCOM01002222.1:0-28874 GCA_900474385.1 Ormyrus pomaceus | reverse complement strand
GTACACACGTATATCTGTATTTGTCAATCAATAACTGAACAATCAATAATGAAATCGTACGCTTTTCGTGACTTACAGATGTACGTACGTACGAAAGATAATTTAATAATTATTATTCTATATATGAATTTTTATAATTCATAACAGAAGGAAGCCGATAGGATTTGATCTCACCTTTCAAATGCTGAGAGATAGAATACTGTACCGTTAATAATTGAGAAGTTATACGTGATTAAACAAAAATCGATTTTTCTTAGATTTTTGGTAAAAGAGCACATAACTTTTAAAAAATCGAGCATTAGGTCGAGCGGACGCGGCTTCCTTCATATTTTAACATTAGAAAACATCCCAAAGTTACAGGAAAATCCAGTACCCAAATGTCGTATTCTTTCCTTGTTAGAATGCCAGATTTCCCCCAAAAACTGTAAAAATACCAAATATTTGATTATTAGTTTGCGCAATGGGTTTCGAAGGACATGTCCTAAATTTTACACATAAGTTCTTTGTATACGAATAAAGAAATCTATGTTACAAAACATGCATATATTAAGTCCTTAGCATATTTTGTTAAAATATATATTATAAATTATTATTAATAATTGTTATTTTTTATTTTTATTTTAATTTATAATGTCCTTTGAAACCCATTGCGCAGACTGATAATCAAATATTTGGTATTTTTACAGTTTTTTGGGGGGAAATTTGACATTCTAAGTTAAAACTAATATCTGAAATGGATTGAAATACACTTTTTCATACTTTCTACAAATATATGTGTTACTGAGAGTATACAAATTATTTTTAATCAATTCTAGACCTTCTGTCTAATTTGGGTACCTTCTTCCCAACCCGTTAAACCCGAAGCCTTCTTACCGGAGCAAAAGTGACTATATTTTTGCACATTTTACCTTAAAATGGTCCAACTTAGGGATTTCCATAGTTTTTTTTCCATTTTCCATATTTCCATATATTTCCAAGATACATATTGTATCGCTCATTTGTCTTTTTTTGGTACTAAAGAATAATTAAATAAGTTATAGGCGATGAAACCAATGTGTAAGTTCTGTGAAAGATGCAATTTTTGGTTCTGTAATTTTTAAGGGTAATAACCAAGCGATTTAGGCTGATTGATTCAAGCTTATTTGATTGCCAGAGTCTTCGGGCTCGCGCACACAAACAGGCCCGTATACGCGTGGCATCGCTATGCGGTATTTTCATGATGTATTCGTGCGAGATAGGTAAACTCAACGTCTTCGCGTGCGGCAGCATAATTGGAGTTTGGTTAGTTTTCAATAATTGCTCGACACCGTTCCAACGAAGCTGCTTGTCCATAGCTAGTTTACCTGTCACGAGAAAGAGAGAGGGAGAGAGAGCTAGAAAGGGTAAAACTGATTCGTGGTGTATACTTGCTCGCCCAAGTCAGCCTGATGATACACGCGAAAGGGAGAGAACTTTCCGCGTTTAAGCTCTTTAGCACACCCACAACTTTATGCTTAATTGATAACCAACTTCCCTACGACGGCTCTGTGTGTATGCAATTATTTTCGAGGGTGAGAGGTTCAACCCGGGATGCACTGCAACCGAATGCTTTAAGTTTTTTTTTTTTTTTTTATAGAGAAAGTGCTTCCTTCTATATATCAAGTTAAATAAAACTCAAACAATTAATAAACGTTTTATGCAGACTAACTGTTTTACTGATTTTAATAGTAAATAATAATTGGTACAGAGAATAAATATCGCAGGAGATTTGAAAGTTTAATAAAAAAAAAAGATAAAGTAATAACTGGTGTAATTTTTAAATCTGTTGCACTAAAAAACGTATAAAAAAAATCATTAGAAAAATCACTGTTTGACTATCTCTGCTGCGGCTTCGCTTTAAAGTTATTTTGTAATTTCCCTGAAGAGGATCCCTTTTGGGATCGAAACGTTGGAATGAATAGAAAATATTGACAGAAGAAACCATCAGTGTCCGATTATTTTAATAATTTGAGCTGTAATCGGTATCGAAATCATTATTTCAAATAATTATTATTGTTTTCAAAATATCTGACAGATATTTATTAAAAAACTATTAAAAAATTTATTTTCGCCGTCGGCAAGAAAGTTTGACGAGAATCAAAGGGCCCACTCTTTCCTTCCCCGCGAAAATTATATAGCTGCTTCACTTTTCAGCAAACATTATGCAAAGTTCGTAAAAAAAAAAAAGAAGCCCAGGCTGTTCGATGCCAGCGAAGTAAATATGGGCGGCGCATAAGAAGTTGAGCTTATACAGCACTGCCGCTTGGCGAGACTCGGCTCCTAATGGGGGAAGTAAATAAAGGAGGAAGTTCGTTCAATATGCTAAGGTCTATCAGGCGGGCTTTACGCTTTAGGTGTGCCCGCCTGCGAACTTTCTTGATCATCACGCAGTAACGTCGGGGGCGAAAATTTCATTTCGCCCAAAACTCTCTCGCCGAGCGCACATGTTCTTGTCCTCTTACATCTACGAAATAACCTTTCAGTTAACAGTTCCCGCTTGTTCCGGACGTACGTATCCCTCTACCGGTTACTTTCATGAATTAAATGAACCAAGTTCGAGGAATTTAGAATCAGTGAATTTTTTATACTTACTTCCGATAATTCTGGGGGAGAAACGAAAATATCCTCAGGATTATGAAAAATGTGAAACCAAGCGAATCGATTAAAATTCATCAAACCCGTTATCGAATTCAGTTCGAGACTTTGAAACTTGGAACTATATATGGCACAATGAACCGGGGAAGCGGATGCACTCGACATCGTCGTTCAGGAAACTAGTTTGTCGCAGTTCCTTCTACAAAAAAATCAACTGGGCAATTTGGAAGCGCATAATAAACATCGATTCCCAATTAATTCATCTGGCGGAACGAATTGAAAATTTCTGGAACAAGGCGGCGCGAAATGCAATGCTTTTAGCGCAAAGATACGGGGAGCACCAAAGAGACGTACATAAAAGTAAACAAGGATCACGGCTGCAGTTGTATACTTTACTGCGGGCCAGCGAGCACATCAGGATAAGCCACTCCTGCGTCATTAAGTAAGTTAAGCTACTCGAATGACATGTCTGTTTGCGAGGGCCTCGTAAAACTTTACGATAGACTGCACCTATACGGCTCCTCCGGCACATTCTCTGCCCTTATTCCGTCTTCTTTCTTGGTCACCTCTTCTTTTAAATCCTCCCAATTTCACTGGTTATATTCGAGTTTCTCTTTCTAATTCTAGACTTTCGTCGTTTCCCTTTACTCGCTTTGATTTGTCGAAGCTCCCGCTCGCTACAAGCTCAGGTCGGCACGCAAAGGACGCTTGCATAAGATTTTTTCTCTCTCTCTCTCTCTCTCTCTCTCTTTCTTTTTCCTTTTCGCTGCGGTATAAAGAAAGATCTTTTACGGAAGAGCAACAAGACTCGCCTTTGAGAGAAGGTTTAATGAACATCTTGGGTGTGATGGTTTTTTTTCTTTTATTTGTTTCGCTTATTGTATTATCTTTTAGGAGTGGTTATGGTCGTAATGAGTTATCTTTTTAGTTTTTAATTTTTTTGAAAAAGGACTTTGAAAAATTGAAGCGAGTTATTGAAGTTGAAAAGGAAAGCTCACTCGTTTTTTTTTATGCAAAGGATACCGCAGATAATACGACTAATCTGACTAATACATCCGACATTAAAGAACAAAGGGAAGCATTAATAAAAGGGTAAAAGAGGGTAATGAGTATAAGTGTCGTAGTCGAAGTGACGGTGCAAGCGCAGCCCATAATATAACAAGAACGGAGACGAGCAATACTGCATGCAAGAGAGCAAATTAAGCGCGAAGTAAAAAGCGCGCCGAGACAGTGACGAAAATAAATGAACGGGTCAAGAAAGGAGGACCCGCCGCGTCTAGGAATAGCTTTGCAGGAAGCGCCCCAGGTTTGTCACGAGTTTTCGACAAATTAGGATCATTTAGGCCGTACCCGCCTTTCCGACCTGCCCGCGTGCACTTTCAGCTTATACAGCCTTTTGGGAGTGTGCGTCGTCCGTGCGGACCTTACGTCTAGTGCGGGAGCAATTTATCGCTGTCGCGGACGGATTGGACCCAATTTACTAGCTCCTCTCTTATTCCCACCCCGCTCTCAGCCCGTCGCTCGCGCGCGCGCGCAACAAAGTTTACGTACCTATAGGAGCGACACGCGACGGCTCTCGGGCAACTTTTTGCGTACGTCGTCGCAGGTGCGCGAGAGAGAGCTCTCCTTTAGACGCCTGCCGCGCGCTGATGCTTATATCCCCGTGTATATCGTGTGCATCGCAGCCGAGGCGAATTCTCCAATTTTCCTGACGCGCCAGAAGAATTACGGCTCGCGACTTAAACCTCCCCCGGGGAGTTGAGAGTATGATAGAGGTGGTCGGAAATTTTTTATTGCTCCTCGGAACTTTTGTCGGAACGATCATCTGCGACGAGCGAGAAGCTACTGCTGAGGCGACGCTGCTCGTTACGTTCTTCCTCTCGACAAGAGTTCATATTTCACGAACGACTGAGAAGTTCGTTATTCTTTTTAATATAATTAAAATGTGATTGATATAAGTGAATATCATTGATTCTCCAGCTTTTGATAAGCTTTGCGGTTATTAGTTTAATTATGTATGCGGAGAAACTGAACTTGGCTTTGATTTAATATTTAGCATCGTGTTTATGCAGCTTGTACTTTGATGCGAGGGTAAATAAAATGAAGCTATTTACTTTAGTGAACATATGCTTCTGAGGAATTGCAAGAGTTTGCTTAAGGATATTCACACGCTACAGTGATTCTCAACTTAGAGTAATTATCTGTAAATACTTTTTAGCGACTTGCTACGAGAAAAAGTCGACAACAATCTCGTGAACCACATAACTATAATTATGCTGTTTGTTTCCTGTGCATAAACAACCTAAACTGTCTTTCATTATAAAATATTACTATATATATATACTATTATAAAATTGGTAGCATATTATTCTATATATTATATAGAATCATAAAGTAGTTTTGTTACAAGATAACTTTTTTTGCTATCTGTAAAAATGTTCTACCTAGGAAATCTTAGCATATTAGGACCTTTTACATTAAATTTCTCAAATTTTAATACCGAAAAATGATACAAATTTTGAGCAAATTCGAAGCAATTGTAATTATCGCGTGAACGCCCTTAATATTATTAATAATGTATTGGACTGAACTGTAAAGCAAAATCACCTTGAAAAAAACAAAAATTGTAAAAAAAAACACATGATTTCATCGAATTCGCGCTTAACCCAATTAGCGTTCGTTAATTTGTTTTCATACGCAAAGACATGAAATGAAGCTCTTTAGTGAAGTGAGGCTCACACGCGCTTTTAATATGAATCTCGCCTTTATGAAAATACCGCGAGAGTCTGAGAATTTTCCCATTATATAGTTGTCGCTGTCTTTCTTATTGTTCCGCTGCGTTTGTTGCTGCGACGTCGCGTTATTACACACTTCACTTCAAGGCCTTAATCACTGGTTATGTGGCACATTCGTAAGAACGACAATATAGTTTGTACTGTCACATTGCACTTACCGCTGTATAGATTTTGTTCAATCGTTTCATTGACAAAAAAAATATTATTCCACTTTTCGTTTCCTATAGATTTAAAGATATAAAAATATTGTATTTTAATGGAATGAGTTCGAGCTCTTAAATAATTGTCTTTGAATATAATGAGAAAGTTACATCTTTCGGTAATAAAGCTTTCTCAAACTTTCTTTGAATAGTCGATAAATAAAGTTCAACTTGTTGGCTTACGAACTTCCTCTGATGCCATTTTCTCATATTTATCTTGTTTCGTGCTTTTCCGTTAATTTCATTCGGGACGTTTAAATGCTCTCCTTTGCTATTCTTAAAAACCAACTTATCTTAATATAACCGACTTCACAAAAACAATGGGATGATGCATGACGGAGTTTCGTGAACTCTCGTGCTTTCTGCTTGAAATTTTCCTTTTTTGATAAAACTTAAAAGGGCAAAGCTGTAGTCGCAACTTCTGACGCGTAGAAATACGGTTTACCATGAAAAAGAGAAGAAACTGATAGTCATGGCCAGCTTCTTTGTGCTGCAGGGCAGGTGACAGATGCTTTCAGATGCAAAGGTTTTTGAAACCTTTTGCGTGGACTGCTTTTTGGAACTGCGGAAAAAGAACGTTGCCCGCGAATGAATATGTGGGTCACAAAGTTTTTAATTTTGAGGCGTACTATAAACCTACCGTTCCCTCGCACGAATTCAAGTAAATTAAATATTTATTAAAATGATTTTATTTTTTCCATACACTATTTTATTCGTATTAATGGTGGTTGATGCCCACAAGAGTGAGCCCACTAAATTATCTGGAAAAAAACATTGATTTTAATAATAATATACATTTATATAATATTTTCACAGCAACATAGTTAATTTTTTATCAAACGAACATAGAATATTTTAGGCCTCCTTGAAGTTCCTTAGAATGAAATTTCATCGATTAATACATTTTGCAGGTTACACCAAAGCCAAAATCCTAAAAATCTAATATTTTATTGGCATCGAAAAGTCCTAAAAGATTCTAACTTGGTTAAAAAATTAAATATATTATTATAAAAATATTATATGAATGTAGTATTAAAATCAACTATGTTTTTTCCAGATAATTTCATAGGGACAAACTTGTGTGTGTAAGTAAAGAAATGAAATGCCTCTTAAGCATTTCATTTCAGTATGTACCACTGTTTAAATTAATTAATTAATTACTGTAATATACCTTCGAGATTCATATGTTTTTTTAAACAATAGTTTGATCAATTTTTAGATTTCCGAAGTTTTTATTTGAAAATATAAAAAGAGTAAAAAAAATCTTTTTGATGTGAATAAGCTCCCATGCTCTAGTTTATTTTTATAAAGTCTGACTGTCTACACGCTTAAAATAAAGTGCTGCAATTTTTTCAAGTTTTTAAAGACCAGAAAAAATAAAAGAAAATTTCCCTTTAGTAAAGTTTTAGTTAATTGTTATGTATGGAGATGATCTAATTACGTAAGTGTCAGAAAAGAAATCTATTAATAAACATTTAGAAAAATGAAAATTGCATTATCACGAAGATTATAATCGCTTACAGATTAAATTGGGTCAAATATGAAAGAGAAGTTGATTTCAGGAACCAGATAAAAATTATCCAAAATGGTGCAGTCAGTGAAAAATCTGACTAAGAATAATTACATAGCAATACGAAATCAAATTATAACACTGGATGAACTTTCGGGAGAAAAAAGATCGAGACATAATTATATTTCCTCTAGAGTAAACGAGGTAAATGAAGATTTTGGTTGTTATAATTTGATTTCGTAATGCTATATTATTCTTTACTTCGTGCGCATGGACTCTTCTTCTCTTACAAAATCACGTCGCTAAAGTGCGTCCGCCGCAGAGAATAAGTAGAAAAAGATAAAAGAAGAAGAAGAAGAAGCGAAAGAAGGCGGAGAAGAAGCTCTCCGGGGTCTTGGAGTGGCCGATTTCCTGCGGCAGAAAAGCTCGGCAGTGCCTTCTATATAGAGTAGTCGAGAGAGCGACTCTTCGGCTGGAAGCGAAAAACGCTGCATGTGTCCATCTGTATCAATTGTGTAGAGGTGCTCACGTGTGCCACGGTGCAGTCAAGAAGTGTATATTGGCATTTCTGCGAGTGTGTAAGAGCTTTCCGTAGTCTCCTTTTTATTATTAAAGCTTATACCAAGCAATAAAATTACGTACAATTTAGTGCATTGTAATTGGAATAAGTATTATAGAACATATTAAATCGTGAATAAAAAGCATAGGAAACATTGTATTTTACAAAGAAGTAACTTTATTAAAAAATAATCAGCATTCGCGATTTATCGAGTTAAAAATTGCAGTTCCAATCAGCTTTGCGAAGCTGTAATGTCGACAGCTTTCGCAGTAGAAAAGCCCATGTAGCAACGAGCACGAGAGTGGCCATTGCAATACCCTGTGCCTATTGAATTCAATCGGGCGTCTTGGGAATTTCGCCGGGCAGCACTGTCGAAGATGCAGGAATGAAGTCGCAGGTTCTGGCGGCCGAACCGTCTGTTGCCCAAGTAATAAGTGTCGAGTGCGCCCAATACAGTAGTGTCAGCCCAGTGCCTCCGCCTCTCCATCTGCTTCCGATCACTTGCCGAAGGAGCCACCGCCGCCGGGAGGTAGGTATTGATTACTGCCGCCGCCGCCGCCGAATTCATCCCCCGGTCCTCCATTGTAGCCGCCCCTACCTGTCGACACACGCGGTCCCAATTCTCATTTATATGTATGATCCGTCGCGCGACGGCAGCCTCTAAGACAACTACCGAGCAGCGGATTGCCGCTGCTTGGCTTACATGCAACCCTCGCGCTTAGGGGGTTGTAGGCGCGAGCGCATGACATTCTCTTGGATTTGCCGGCGAGTTGTACGGTGCATCAAAAATATTGCTATGAATTTAGAGCCTGCTTATAATTTCGAGGCTATTACATTTTTAACTTGCAATTAGCAGGTAAGTGACAATATTTTATTTCAATTTAAACTTTACGAACGCGAAAAAATTGGTGCATAAAATTTTTACTTATGATAATTACTTTTATTTTTCTAATTGTCAGTATTTTATAGAAGTTTAAAATGAAACTTCGCATTTATCAAATCAATTTTAATTTCAAGTTGTGAATGTTAAATTTTAATTCTTACGATTATGTAAATATCAGTCATTCAAGTTTTAATTCTATAAAAATCAGTTATTCAAGTGCTAATGTTCAAATTCGGTGGAATATTCAACATTCATAGAATATCCGGTGGAATATTTCCTTTCGAAAAACTGAATCTTTTATTACAATTGGGCAGAGTTATTTAGGGTCCATCTGATAGCAATCAATACTGTTCAAAAGTACATTAAGAGATATATAACATGGATAATTTAAATGATAATTTAATAATTTAAAATGAACATATAAATAATTACAATCACAATATGTTTGTATTTATACTTTTTAGACCTGCTGAGGTTGGCAAATCAGCCATTGAAAAATTGTCATATTTAAACGGCAATAAATATAGCGACTCGTAAATAAACCGCTTTATGATTTATACAGTTAAAGTTAATTTTACAAAATTTTTACAAAATTAGATAGTTGCACGGCAGATTACACAAGTCTAACAAATTCAAATAAACATTTGCATTAAATTTAGCGCATTAGCATAGCTTAACAAACCTGGCTGATATCCAGCGACTCGGCCGTCGAAGAATCCACGAGCATTTGGCCCGCTCGGAAAGAAGCCGGGTCTACCAAATTGCGGTTGTTGCACCTGACCCTCGTAACGCACGTCTGCCACGTAGCCGTTGGCGTCGTCCGCCGTGTAACGGACTATTTGGGTGCGCGAGTCTGGAAGTAGAACTCGGTACTCGCCGCGCACCGAGCCGTCGCCGTCTCCGCTTTCCCGCTGCCCGTAATCATTGTTTGTCGCCGGATCTCGCACTTCGTACTCGAAACTGTACGCTCGGGGCTGCAAATAAAATTCAGTTTCGGTTTTCAATTTGCGCCCTAGCAGAAAAATCACGGAAATCCATCCGCAAGAATAATGGAGTATTAATTGGATAACGGCTGCCTGTTTATTTAACCCTCGCTTATGATTAAGAGGGGTAATCGCAAAAGTATATCTTGGGCAATAGATTCGCAATTAGCGGCTCCCTTTTGGTAAGCCTACCAATGCGGTTGCATACCAATTTTAATTGGAATAAGTGTTAAACTTTTCTGGACATCAAGATTATTTTATAGTCAAATAATCTTGATTCCTGCAAAGCACACTTGGCGGAATTTCAATGGCTGCGTCCACGCACGAGCCCTCTGCTTCTCGGCAAAGAGTTCTTCAAGCGGAGTTTTAGCTTTCGAGGTAGTGCCAGCTTGCAGTTTATGTTTGCTTTTTATCGAATATTCACGATTTTCTCCTTTGCAACGCGAACGGCGAGAGGCTTTGGTTAAACAGCAGCGTTTGAAATATCGCACTGACACACACCTTGTTTTCACTCTCTTTCCCACTTTCAATCCCGCTCTGCGTTGCTTTGAATATTACAAAGGCGGCAGTTGGAAGAGCAAGTAGGCAAGTCGACTCTTAATTAAAAACTTTCGATTGATTAAAAGGGGTATATTTACGTGAATTTCAAAGGGAACTAAAAGTTGAGGGTCTCTATTCATTGCTCTTTGCGGTAATGCTTTTTAAAAGTCTTGCTCGTTAGAATTTATTTTATTCAAAATTTTTATTCCTTGCAAGTGAAACAATTAATAAAGATTATGCACGTAATAAATTTTTTAATTAAAAAAAACGAGATTATTTAATTGCTTTGAGTAAGCAGTTATTTACAAAAGTTAATTTAAAAAGTTAACTCGCAGTGCATATAATTTTTTTTTGCTCTTCATAAGAGCAATTTTGTTGATCTTTTTCATGTTCCGTTTGTTCAGCTTTCAGAGGCATATTCTTGAAATTTCTCAACGTTTTAGTATAAAACGTTATATGCATATTTTAAATAATTTTGATAGATATTTCGTGGAAGAACTATAATTAAAATGCGCAGAGCAGGCGTCAAAATTTTCCATGGATCAAGAGATATTAAATTTATAATAATTATATACATTTCCACATAAGCAGATAAATATTTAATTAGTCTTAATTTCGTGAAAATCCTGCGTGAAACTGATGCGATATTTGTAAGTAATTGAGGCGAACCGCGTCGCGGTTGATGTTTAAAACGAATGCTTGGGATTATTGAAAATTTTGCCAATAATCTCGTTTTCATCGTGTCTATTCCTCGCGGGACTTAATTAAAAAGTGATTTCCAATGAGTCCGGAGCCGCAGCCTGTTACAAAATTCACGCTCCCAAATTCACGCTCAAGTCTGATCGCCGCGAAAATGAGTAAAAGCGATTTCCAGAGGGGGGATAGGTGGATAATTAATATTGAATAATATATGGGTCGTATAAATGCAGGCGACCTGCGGCCGCGGGAGATTATTATCGGATCGGTTATGACTTGGTGCGCACGGTTCGAACGGACAATGGGACCAGAATTATTGTATATATAGTAGCCGCGAAATTTCCGCGTCCTCTCTGTTTAATTTGATGCGACCGCTTTTATTCCCGCTTGCGTTCTTTCTGTCTTGCCGGTTTTCGTATTATATCGCGCATTATGCGACGGGAACGATGCCGACAAATCGTCTATTCAACGAGACCACCGCCGACACCACAGCTTTCAATGAGCGACGCTTTTTCTCCGTCAAGCAGCCCGCAATTTCACGAGTCAGCGGGGAAAAAAGTCGAAGATGAACACTGAAAGAAAAGAGCGGTCTTTATCGTTTTTTCTGTCTGCGGGCCTATTAAAAAACATTGCATGTTGCTTTTTGTCTGCGAGGGGTGATAATTAATGGCCAATTGTCAAACCTGTGTTGCGTCTGCAGTTCTGAAATGACGAAGTTTTCACTGGATCCAATTTCTGGAAGTAAGGGAATGGGGAGTACTGAATAAAACAGTTCTTTCATAATACCTTTACAACCTTTTCTATTCATCGCAAGTTTTAAAATCTTGATTAATTTTTATATTCATACAAAGCTTCAGGTTAAACTTTTCAGTCCAAGTAAAAGTAATTTATCTAATTTTTATAAATTGATTTTATTTAGGTTTTGTAAAGATGTTGTATATAATTTGTAAAACTTTTTTATATAACAAAAGTGAAAAAAATATGAGTTCCTCTAATAGTACTCAAATTTTAAGAAAATTCAAAGAAATTGCATTTATCGCTCCGTTACATATTACATAGAACCATATCTTTACATCATTAAATTCAGAGAAATTACTATTACGTAAAAAGGAAATTAATTTATTCTGATAATTAATAGTTAATTGATTTCATTTCAAGAAAAGTAAAAGAAAAACATAAAATTTCAAGCTTTGGGATTAAAAAAAAATTTCAAGCTCTCATTCAAAGTTGAAAACCAAGCGGATAAAACCAAAAAGCGCTATTTTGAATAACTTTGCTTTAAAGATTCGACTCTAACAGGCCCCCGGGACTGTGCACTAAAAATAAGGAAACAGCCAGAGGTTTTCATCGCAGCCTATCAGAACTGAAGTGAAAGCGAGAGCTTGCGAGGTGCTGCAAAAAAGCTGGAGCGATTCCTTTGAGGTCTGGAGTGGGAGCGGTAACCTCGGCGCAAAGCGTTTTCTTCCTCGGCGTGCGTTTCCATGCAAACGCATCGGCGAGCTTGTTCTTTCTCCCGCCGGGCACTCATGAAATTCGCAGCTTTGACGTCGCGCCTCTGAGGTGCGCAGCTCGTGTGTCAAAGGATTATTCGTTAGGCATTTTTTCCCGATTAAAGCATTTTAAGGCATATTCACGATGATGAGATACTGTTTACGGGGTAGGTGTCGTTGTCGGAAAAAATACAATAAGATAAAGATTCACATAAAATAATAATTTTAGCTGTAAAGTAAATAAAACACGTCGCAAAGTGGTGACAATCGGTTTGAGCCACTGATCTCTTCGACTTTTCCATAAAGGGGCAAGTCACTTTTAAACCCTGTAAAAAATGCTTATGTATTATAAAAATTATTAGTTTACTTGTGATTTTATTTAAAAAAAAAAGGCTAAAATTAACTTTAATTTAAGAGTGCCTTTTTATATTGAATATTGAAATACAGTTTTTATCAGGAACCGATAATTCAATTCACTTCAAAATTTAACAGCAGCTTCCTCATACGTATAATTTTAGCATGAACGAAAGGGATTCTAATTAAAGTAAACGAGCTCGGAGCAAATACTAGTTGAGATAAAAGATCACTCAAATTTAAGGCAATTTTAATCCTTTTTAAAGTAAAACTATATAGTTTCAATAATATAAGCAATTATTTTAGCTCTATAAATCTGCCAGTTTAACCGCTGTTCCGTCAGTAGTTTTTAATCAATCATATCGCACGAAATTGGCTAAAAAGTGAATAGAAATTGGCTAAAAATATTCTTTTTATAGCAATGGGAAATTATTGCTTCACGTTATCAAAATCCATTGCATTATTGCGCAGTAGATTCTTTTTTTTAAATCTTCAAAATTTAAATCGTTGAATCTAGGCTTTCTTCCTTAGTTTTTATATGTGTTTTTTCGAAGAGAATAAAAGTCTTGAAAATACGATAGTTAAAACTGGAGAACCGTTAATACATCCTCGAAAAGAAGAAAGCTTTAAAGTGGTTGATCAAAAGAGGCAGATTAGGCTGGCTCATAGATCCGTTTGGCAGCGTTTAGGGAATAATTTCGTGAGCAAGGGTCAGCACGGTATATAGGGAGCCTCGTGCCAAAAGGAGCAAAGGGAGAGGTGAGGATCGTAAAAAGGAGGCGGCGCCGCGTGGAACGGACGCGGAAGTTGTTAATCTTTCGCGAGTATGCAATTACTAGATTCTCTCCACCCGCTCTACCTTCCCCTGCTAAAGTAATCCACGCGAAGGAAAAGCCTTCTGCGCGCTACTACGAATACCTAAGAAGGAAGAACGGATGTGACCAAATCGCTCAACTGCTTCTTCAGTTAATAATATTGCAAGAGGAGAAATATTTAACGACTGGTATTTTAAAGATATTATTACGGCTATTGTGGCGTTTACGGTGTTGCATAAATGTTGCCTTAAGTCGATCAAATGACTTTGATATATTGCATCGTTGATTTTTTTATAAATATATAATAATTTGAAATATACCATAATTGAGTTTGCACTTTAATTAATTTATTACCACTAAAAAGGCCAAGGAAGGTTCGCGTCTTTATTAATTACGCGGGTCAAAGGGTTTTGTTTGCTTTGGCGCATTCTTAGCCGTTTATAAGAGCACAAGGTTGCCAGTAAATTACATCAGCCCTTAATTAATTTCTACGTGTAACAATCGTAGCCGCAAAATTCAATTAAAATCTGTCAATTTCTGTATTAGCAGATCTTCTTATATAATGATTTGAATAAATTAAAATTACAATTAAAACTTAATTTTACAATTTTTATTAAATTCTAGCTTTATAATTCTACTAGAATTATAGACTTTTCAAAGAAACTATCTAGGATTTAGCTAAAATCAGGTATTCTTACTCACCCTTTCATTGCCAGCTCCGTCAAATCCCCTGAATCCGCCACGATCGTCGACCTGAAAGCCCTGGTATCCCTGTCCGCTGCCCTGAAGTCCTTGAAATTCCTGGTAGCCCTGATAACCCTGATAACGGGCCCTGAAACCGTCTGTCTGCCGGTTATAACTACCAAAATTGTCGGCCGGTCGATAGTAGGCTGTGGGTCTTCCGGGGAACCTGCCGAGATTACCGAGGTCCGCACTGCCAGTGCGTCGAGGGAAGTCACCACCGAATCCCGGTCGATCGTACTGGTAGCCTGTGTCGCCGGCTAGTAAATCACCCCGAGCACCGCTGGCTAGCGATGTCAGCAAAATCACCAACTGCGGATGAAGGGTATTCTTAAATTCTGATATGGATTAAGGCCTCTTTTCGCGGTACACCTAACATTTCGTTACTTTATCGTTTTTTCTAGATTAACTTATTTGCATTTGCGCGTAAAAATAAGTGAAGAGGAACGTGGTACCTTAAATTATAGTGAAAAATATTGCGCAAAGTGTGCGCACTGCAGTTTAAGTTTAAATTTCAGTTTAAATTGATAGTAGAAGCGTAGGAACTGTGTTATGCTCGACTTCAAAATCCTTTTTACAAAACTAAACAATTAGAGCTTTTATTTTTAGTACAGCGGCGGCGCGCTCTCGCAATTTATTCGGCGAAACTTTCCGCCGACGAAGAAAACTTGTTTCCGGAGCAACGTTAGGCACAAAAAGCAAGCATCACGCGCAGAAGCAATTCCGATCTAACTTTTTCAACCACAATACACAGGAGGCGCCGATCTATCCAATCTCACCTGAAGCCGACTCATGGTGTGCTGCGTGGGCGCCGCGCGAGCGTAAAGTCGAGAGTCCAGGCGAACTGCCTCGAGGATTCACCTCGAAGCTTATATACCCCGTCGATTTTTCGCTGCGGCGTTGATTACACGAGAGCGCTCGTCTCCCCTTCCCGCGCTGAAATTTTTAGGGAAAGAACGGCGCGCCGCCGCACGCGCGTGACGTCGCTTTGCCCCTGGGCGGCAGGGACGGGGCAAATGCCACCTCGATCAAAAATTTAATTTCGAACTCGCTTGCGCGCCAATTGTCTCGTAAAGAATGGGACGAGCGCGTTTCAGATTTTAATTGAATGGTATATCAACGCGCTTCTACCGTGACACATTTTTAATGCGACACGCGGCGGGTACAGTTTTTTGAAGTTTCAATCGTATTTGGAAAAATACATTTTGTTTTGATTTTAAATTTTGTACAGTTAAAAAGAATCGGCAATCAAAGCTTAAAAGCTGTACGCAACCTTTTATCATTTCAGTATGATTTTGGAGATTCTAATGGAATGCTTTCATCTATTCGCGTTCGCAATCAATATTTTTACCATCATAATAGTTCAATTTTTGCAAGACAATAATTCCAAAGCTTCCCATAATACATTACAAGCCATTCACTTCGAGAAGCGCTCATCCGCTTTGTGTTAAAAAGTATACAAAGCTGCTCGAGATAGAGGCGAATGTCGTAACTCGTTTCCGTACAATTACTTGTAATTTAAAAAAAAAAAGAAAAAAAAAAGTAACGCATGCGCCTTTGACGGCTGTCGGGAAGCTGATTGGCACCTTGCTCGCCGCGGCAATAATTGACGGCGTTCTCGACAGCCGGGCATTCATTCTCTTCTTAGTCTATAAACAATAATTAAGCTGGCTGCGAGTTTGCGCTTTTCACTCTCTTTAGTTATATCGCCCTGGTAATTGATCGGTTTTCAGCGTAGCGAGCTCGGAGGGAGGATCCGGACGGGGAAGCTTGTTTTTAAGCGTTCCCTCCCTTTCACTCTAAATGAACTTTCTTGCCGCTTATTTGGACTTGACAGCCGCACGCCGACACCGTACTTTATGAGCAGAATTTTAGGCTCAACTCGCTAATTGCCACCGCTCGTCCTTTTTTTTTCCCCCCCGAATTCGGGCTTATTGTTTTCACGTTTATAATAGATTATCCGAGCGAAAACTAACAGTAGGATTTCAGCTGAATTCGGCAGATAAATAAAGCTCCTCCTGCGAAAGGCAAGCCGATAAGTTAGAGGAAGGCAAACTGCCGGCGAAATGACCGAGGAAAGAGGTTCAGCCGCAGTATTTACTTATTATTTACGGGCCATTTGACTCCGTCATCGAAATATCTATATATTTTCGGAGCCAACAAGTCGAAATCCAAGCAAATAATATTGGCAGCGAAGCGAAAGATCGTTTCTCCATTTGCGTGCTACGGGCACGCGGCTCTAGATTGTCCCCGAGAGCGGCCAATTATGCAGGGGCACGCGCTCAGCCCCGACGCGTTTACGAGTTTCGGGCAAGTTTATGCGCTCGTGTAACGCCGCCGCTGCTCGGCAATTGTATTTAGTGCGCCGGCGCTTGTTTGTCCAGGCTGCCTTCACTCGGTGTTATACGGCGTCAGCTCGAAAAAGCAGATTCGCGCCCAGCCCCCTACCACAGTGGCAAAGAGGATGAATATTTATGACGGCTGGATTACGCTTTCACGCAGGAGACGCGATAAGAGTGCTTTGTCGATGCTACTGATGCATTTTCATGCCGTAGAAAAAGTTTAGATTGTCTGAACGAGTGTCGACGGTAAATAAAATGCAATTTATTTTAAAAAAGACATATTGCGCGGAGACAAGTGCAAGTAAAATTTAACGAAATCCTGGTGGGTAAAACTTGCTTAATGAGGGAAACAATCGTCAATGCGTGAAATTTAAATGTTCAAGCAGATTTTACATAAGTAAAATTCGGTATCTTTTAATTCAGCACTTTGATGAAATTTCCGCGTAGAATGCAGGAAAAAAAATTAAGTAACTACCTTGGAATGGGAAGTGTGTATATAGAAAACACTGTTGCAAAATAACAAAGGATACAATTGTTTATTGTACTTATCTACACCGAGCTCTCAAATTGAAAAATCTCAACTTAATTGTTTGAGGATGCAAAATACAGCTCCTTTTACTGCAGCCTGGCAAACGAAGCTTTGAGTACTGTTCTATAGATTTGCAATGTAAAATGCAAAATTAATTAAAATCGTTTGGCTTTTTCTCTAAAGGCGAAATAGATGTTTCACGAAATAGATTAGAATGTTACGAATTGCAAATAATATCAGTTGAACATCAATCGATCATCGTCTAGAATTTGGCTTTCAGTAATAGCCTTTAAGTAATACCCCATAGGCATTAGCGTGTACATAACCATGCGTTGCATGCTTCCTTGACGTGTTGCATTCAGCACTGGCAAATTGACTCCTTGCGTAAGTTGCTCTCGAAAAATTTGCACGTGAAAATTTTGCTCGGAAACCCGTTGTTTTGCCATTTAACCAATGAGGTATATTCTGCCGAGGAGGCGATCCCAAGCGAAAGTCACCGATGCATCGGTGCTGAAAATTTGAGGGAGCTTCGGCTGTTCGCAGTGCGTCAGTACGAAGAGTTACTTGTTCACAACAAGTTTAAGCATTCGGTGTTTTTGTTACCGCGGGGACCGCAATTTTGATCAAAAGTCTTTGAAAGTGAACGGACTAACTACTAATAATTTAGAATAAAACGAATTTATTTTCTTTTCTTTTTGTAAATTTATTATTAAACTAAACTTGTTTTTAATTAATATTTTTAGGAAATCTTTAGTAATTTGCAATTACAGTAAGCTTTTAATTTAATTCAATCTAATTATCATCCTCGGATGGAATCTGATGGACATTTAATACGTTACTAAATCGTAAAATCAAATACCGATAATTGCGCACATCAAGCACTTCTTCAAGCTCGCCGGCTTGCAGTTCATCGTGGCGAATACATCACCTCGATCAACTGCGAATTAACGAATTAATCCAGTTAAAGAAAAACCGCTGCCGATTCATTGGCACTCTGCTTGCTTATTACTAATTTATCGTTCCAATAGTATCTCCGAGATTCATTGAGATCAATCGATTTCAATAACCTAATTTCAAACTATTCTATATTTAACTAATAATTTATTTTTGATTTATAATTTTATTTTTATATGTCCATTTTAGAATTTAATGAACAGCAAACAAAATTAAAATAAAAATGTTGTTATTGGAATACTTAAAGTCCTAAATAACAGAATTTTTGTAACTCCATGAAAAAAGCTCGATTTTGCGCAAGCTTGAATAAAAAGGGATGCGCTAAATCAAGCTTTGTACAAGTCGTGTAAAAAAATAATGTTCAATACAAGAGCAAAAAGGTGATTTTAACCTGGTGTTTGTTACCTTTTCACACTATCTTCGTTTTGAAGAAAATAAATAAAAATTTTGATTTGTTTTAAAAAAAGCTTTAACTCTCCGAATTTTAATTTTGTTATTAAAGTTTTTACATGGTTTCATTACTTGTAACTTTTAATAGTCCAAAACCAATGACATTTTGAGTGAGTTTTATGAGGGACTTCGTATTTTTATGTTCAACGGGAGCTGAAAAATCAGCGCACATATAAACGGCACGAACGCTCGGCGGTTGGGGATATTTTGCATATGTTTGCGATCCCTGGCTGGAGGAGTCTTTAAAACTGTTTTAAGATGAATATTCAAAGATCCAAAAAAAGGAGCTTTTGCTCTTGGCTGATGAAACTCTTTTTTCAAATTAAAAATTTTAATACTAGGATTAAAAATTATTTTCGCAGAATTTGAAAGATCGCATGAATATTAACAGTGTTTTACAATAATTAACATGTGGTAAACATTTTTATTATCAATCTCACCGAATCAAGGTACAGAATTTTCAGAATTCAATTTACAAAATACTATTAGAAATAGTACAAAACGAGGTACTTGTTATTGATATTCTCGTACTAAACAAATAAGTTTTATCTAATGTTCCACCAAGTTTTAACTTTTAGTAAATATATTATATTCATGGTGTAAATATAACTAACAATTTTATATGAAGTTTTTATTTTGATATAATATTTATGCATGGTGATACGAAATTTTCTACTACAACGGTTTCTCCACTTTCTTTTATTAAAATATATTCTTAAAATACATATTTTTAATTATTTACTCGCTTTAAAAATAAGATCTCCTTGTGATGTGTATAATGATAAAATATTGTTCCTTAAAAAACTCTGACTTAAACATCAAAAATTTTGCTCCAGACACTTAAAATCATCAAATATGAAATTTTAAGAAACAGCTACTTGACAGGTCAAATGCTTTCTCCTTACTACTGCCAATTTTTATAATATGTCTGCATTTCTTTTTGCCGCTATAATGATCGCGTATTATCGGAAACAATCGGGCTTAGACAAAAAATTGCTTTGAATAGTTGCTTAAAGGTTAAAGTTCCGAGGTCATGAACTTCATTATAACATCCTGTTAAGAAAACAGCGATTGTTTGTTGAGCTTTATCGCTCAACGACCATATACATGTTGATGCATATAATAGGAGAATATAGATTTTAGAAGCAAAATTCGGCAACTGTTAGTGGTATTAAAGCGAGCTATCCCGAGATAATATTTTTTTTTAATTTGACTTATACTTAAAAAAAACATAAAATTAACGAGGCATCTTTATTACTGAATTAAAAGATAATTAAGCCTCCAGCGGCTCTCCGTTGCACGAATGTCCATTTTTCGCAAGGCGTTACAGGGCTGGTGATTGCTTCATCAGAAGGGCCCATTTACAGAGAACCAATATATCGGAGTGGGCTAGACCTGTTCCTAGGAAGTAGAAATCTCAAAGTCCTTATAAGCTAAACTTCAAGGTAAACTCACCCACCAATCTCGACATCGGCACTGCAGTTCCTAGACGAAGTCCTTCAAGCTTTTTGACAGAAAATTTTCATCATTATTACCAGCTTTAAACTAAATGATGATATAAGCTGAAGGGCTGATAAGGATAAAGAGATTTCTCTTTTCCAAAAAACCCTTTAAACGTGAGTGTCAGTTCTTGAAGATGCTACTACTTTTTTAAATGTTATTTAATATCGCTTTACTTGTACTCCTATGTGGTGCTTTTTTGGAAGGAGTTGCGAATACTAATATCAATCAAATTTAATTAGGTAAGTAAATATTTACAGCCAAACTTTAACGGTTACCAATTTCTTTTTAGTAATCGTTTAAAGCTTGTAAGAGTATCTGTATCAATTTTCAAGCCATGAATGCTTGTACAGTAAAAGATTTTTTTTCCCGATACTGTTTCAACAACAAGCATTATCACATTTCTTTTATTTCGTTAAATTTTTAAAAATTTGTTTCGCTAAACTTTTATTGGCTTTTTACATGGAAAATACGAAGCCACAATAAAAAGCTTTATATCAACAGAATTCGTTTTATTATAAAAAACAAAATTTACAAGCAAGGTTTTTCATTAATATACTTTTGAGTGTTCGAAACAGAAGAAAAACGCCGACTCAAACTAAAACATATAGACCTATTCGAGCTTGATTGCACGCACGCAATCGTCATTTTACATTCGTGCAGCTTTCATGTATATAGTATCCACCAATCAATTTGAACGGTAACAATCAGGTTTTTTGCGCTCGTCTGCAGCTTTTTATTTCTATCATTCGATGGTTTCGCGACGTTTTTGAAAAGACAGTGAATTGAGTATTTTTTGCAACCTGTAGATATTTTTGTAGTAAATAAATCAACTGTTTCTGCTTTTTTTTTAAAAAAAAAAAGAAATTCTATAATAATATATTCAGTACCTGATTCTTACTTTTAGTTAAGTTTCTGAACATCGACATATAATTGTTATTGATTTCCCATTACCGTTTAATCGTTGTCATTATCTCTAAATAGCTCATGCAAGCTCATACAGTGCTAAATACATGAGTAATAAATGTATGCATAGCTATACTAGTTTAGTAAGTTATTTAATCAATATTACCAGTCTGTCGTCATCCTTTCATTAAGCAAGTAAAATTCCCTTTACCACTGACATAATCATGAACAAAGTTCCGCTCGACTGTTTCAGAAAATTGGCTTGACAGAAGGTAAGGGTCCGAAAGTTTCTTCCCTTTAACATTTTTAACCGAGCTGCTAATACTGATTGCCATTGCGCATAAAAGCCCACGTGCTCGCGATTGGTTTCCCGGGAGTTTCGCCAAGATCCCAAGTTCCGCGCGTATTTCAAATTAGAAAAATCGAAATGAACATTTTCGGCGGTTCGTTCCCAATTCTTGACAGTGGGGCGCGCGCGAACATCAGTCGCCGCACGCGCCGGCTGGCTAATTACAATTAGCCGCTCCGTAGTTCATTAGCACAAGTCCAAGGTAATTGGCAAGGGACTTTGTGCACCGGCGCCATAAAGTATTCGCCGGCGTTCGAGGTGAATTGGAATACCGCGCGGAGCGGGCGAGAGCCGATCGATATTCGTATATGTATAGGGAGTCGGAGGCGAGCGCCGAGGAGAGCTGAAATCTTGGAAGAAATTCTTTCGCAGTTTAGATTAATTTTTCTTTCCTTGCCGTTTATCCTGTCGTTCTTAGAAGGACGCATAATTGGTTTTCCTTGAAACGCAAATTATGGTCCTCTATGCACTGAATGGCGCTTTCGGAGAAAAAGACCCTCAGCAATGTAAAGATGATTTCGAAACATTTTATTATATTAATTATCGTTCGTTATCATGCTGCCAAAGGAATTTAATTATTATATAAACGTAATGAAATCGACGAAGTGCACAGTGCTCAATTTAAAACGCAATTAAGGATAATTAATTTGGCAAATTTAGTAACAGTTCCAGTTAATTTCTGCCGTTATATTGATGTAGCGACGATATAGGAGCAGTAACGAGGATGATTTATTCAGCAGGCAATTGGCAGCGCATTACCAAAGCAGCAAAGACCGACATATATTTAGATGTATGGGCGTGGGAGGATAGGAGGCTGCATCGGAGAATAACAAAGGAATGCGTTTGTACGGGAGAGCGAGTTGCATCTGCATACAAGCGTCTGCGCCGCCGCTTGCATTGTAATTTTAGTTGTAGAACATTGCTTGCTCGTATCTAGAATGTTCGGATGCAGGTGGGTATAAGCGAGATGTCGAGTTGCGCCACTATCGCGCTCTTCCTCCGCGTCGTATCTCGTTATGAAATTTTTTCCCCCGAGTGCTTTTTCCACTTCTTAATAATCCAGTTGATTCGCAACGCTTTTGACCTCTCGAGATGCCTTTAGATTTATGGGTTTCTCGACGGTCGAAAGAGCTGAAAGGAAAATTCAGTTGTAGGTGTTTATTGCCCGAGCCGGGTCGAATAATAAAAAGAGCTCAGCGACGGGGAGAGGGAAATCGTTCATATCGAGCGGTACGGTGGAAATAAGGAAAATTCTCTCTTTTCCCTTCGACGCTGACGTCAATTTCGTGAATCTTTGGTGCTCGGTAGCCCACTTTCCAGCTTATTGCCTTCTGCATTTCCTTTTATGCTCGGAGAGCGAAGGGCGATAAGGCGTCCTCGCTAAAGTCATTTGTTCAGGGAGAGAGAGAGAGAGAGAGAGAGAGAGAGATATAGAGCTACGAACGATGACGTACCACCGGCGTCGGATGCAATATTTTTACGACGCGATTTGCGTCCCGTCGGTTTTAAGAATAATAAATTTCCTCGCGCAACCACTCGTGGGTATATTGGCAAATAAACACGCAGAGTTGTATAATGCAGGGATTCGTGGCTGCAGCGAAATTTCAGCCATTGTATATTGGAAAGAGCTTGTTTATTTTGTCTTTCGAAAATTAACTTTGTCCTGAAATTTTTATGGAAAGTTTCGGTTTTATTTTTAACGTAAAATAGGTTTTTGTTCGTGAGAGATTTTCGTGGATTTAATGCAGGACATGCGCACTCGTTTTTGAAGACTAAAATCTAAATTTTTGAATTTGAAAATTATAATTTCATTCCGTCAGCTTTGCAAATAAAGAAATTTTATTTTCTGTACATAGAAAAGCATAGCTAAACTACGGAAATCTTGCATGCATTTCGCATAGCGAACAAATTTATTTTGCGAATTCACGACTTATATATCAGTGATATGCCGCAAACAAAAATGGCTAGTGGCCGCCACGCTCATACATATATATTTTTGCGAGGATAGCCACGAGCGGCGTAAGCTTTACGACTTTGCTCTAGATTCCCGAAGACTCCTTCCACTTACTTCATATTTCTTCGACGGTCTTCTCGGACTTCCTCGGTGCTTTTAACTAGGTGTATGCGCATTTTGCGAGTGCCTTGATTTACACTCTTATGCTAATTTTTTAGCGGCAGTTTTGTAAACGTAGTAAATCATCGGAGGGCACGAGTAGATCTTAATAATTTGTTCGCAAAAAGTTGGCATTGATTTTTCTTCTGTGGAGTCTTTCGTTGAATTTCTCACTGCATTTCATAACTTTCCTGTTACGCACGCTTTTAAAAAGTTTTGCTTCCAACTGATTAGAACTCACTCTTATAGTAATGGAATATTATAACTTCAAGTTTGCGCTTTCTCAGTATCTTGATTACCTGTAAAAATCACATGTGATGTAATGTAGTGCCTTAAACATTTCTAGGAACTGTTTATATAAAAGAATTTACATATTTTCAAAAATTTTCAAGTAATCAGACGGTATTTTAAAGTCTATAAAACGTTTCAAATGCAAGTAATTCCAATTGCAAATGTTTATAGTTTTGAAAGACCCGATGAATATAATTTTATTGTCGCAACTTTAAACCTTAAATACGACTTGAAAAGTAAATCCAATTTATTTTTCGATATTTCCTTCAAGAAAGCTACCGAAAAAGCAAAAATAAATAAAGATAATGAACAATCTTTATGCAAGTCGCTAATGGCCTCGTTGTCGATGCGACTATAAATAAATAGATAAGAAAGAAAAACACCTTTATTTATTGAATTTGAAAATAGCGAGTGTTGCATCGTGGAAAAAAGAGGTGCTATTTGGCGTAAGTGCGTTAATAGCGGATGTTTCGCAGAAAAAGTGATTGATACTGCATTAGTAAACAGAATGTATTTTTAAGCACCCACTTACGTACTATGACAAAAAATTCTGAATATTTAGAAAGCAAAGAGGAGTACTTTATGTGAACGTCATTAATAGAAGTAAATATCATTCCCGAAATGGGATGATTTTGTAAGTGCCATATGAGTTCTGTGATAAAAATGCAATTATTTCTATTATAGTTTTTAAGTATTATGTGAGATTTAGTAAGTTATCTACGTCAAAGTTATAAACAGGTAATTTTATTCACCTCTTACGACATTGTAAATTGTAGTGTAATGCTATTATTCTGGCAAATAAATAAACAGATGAAGTAAAATTTTTCGAAGAACTATAAGTAGTACCGAAAAGTGATTTACCGTTCAGAATATTCTGAAATTAGGCGTGTTGGTAGATATTGTTTAAGAAAAGACTTTGTTAAAATTTGGCAATGTTTTGGAGCTTGAGAAAAAAGTTATAAATATTTTAATTTCTATAAATACGCACATTTCTCTAATTGCGTAAAACTGACCGTTCAGAATTCATTAAAATTTTGCAGATTGTTAGTTATGGAATGAACGAATATTTTAAACGCTTGAAAGCAGGAATTCAGAGCCTGCGAAAGTAGTAATAAATAAATGAAAATAAAATTTCACGGATGTCGCGCTATTTACTTATGTGTTGTGGCATCGTCGCAAGAGGTTAAAATTTTGCGCGCTATTTAAAATCTCATGTACTCGTTGAACTGTAGGTAGAGGGTGGTCCGAGAGGTGGTCAGTTTTAATTCTAAGGATAAAATAACCACACTAAAAGAAATAAATTATTAATTTGTTATAAAAAATAACTAATTATATAAAATTACACATTAAATTTTGAGGCGACGTTGCCACATCAAAATATTGCCGAAGTCAAATGCGACTAGACACTCGCTCTACTAGTTCCGTATCGGTAGTACTACCTTAAAGACATTTAACCTCTAAAGGATCGGAAAGCCGATATATCGGCTCTGGAGGAAAATCAATATTTTTCTGTTAAAAACAAGATCCCAGGAGTTTTTGGGGGTCGTTGATCCTTATATAATACTTATTTTTTCTATATTTATCACGTTTTTACCAAGTTTCAGGAGTATCAAAAAATGGGAAATTTAGGGAAAAGATGGAGGAGTTGAAGATCTTCTAAAGTGAATTTATCAAATCTGATCCCAGATTCATGATCAGCGACCCAAAAACCCTCAGAGTAACGCTTTCAACGAGTTTTAGGAATACCTTAAAATTGTATAATGTACAATTTTTTCTTTATCTCTATACCGGACCGGAAAGCCGATATCGGCTCGCCTTGTGATATGAACTGTATATAGTTGATACATGATACCAGACATTAATTTAGACACTTTTAAAAGACAGTTTAATATCTTAAATTTCGACCCTCTAAAGGTTGGAGATCCTTAATGTTCAACCACAGGGCGAAAATTATCAAGTTAAAAAAGGGAATGTGCAGTTCATTCACTTTGACAAGGAAATGGATGGTAAAGTTTGGAGAAAAAAGAATACTGATAGCCTCATAAAAAAAACTAACGAAATGTGACGGTCTTGCCTTAAGGAGAAATGCTACCTTTCTGGAAGAAATGTGGAGAGCAACAATGGTAATTTTTTTCCGCAAGAATTCGTGCAGTACAACTACTATTCCGCAAACGACAAATCCTTAGTACCAATGGCACGGTGCTAGCTTTGAAAATGAAGATAGACTTTAGATACCCACTTTCGTTACACACTGACGTACAAGGAAATAACCGTCAAGACATGTTTCAGGAGGATTTGTACGAAAGATGCTTATAAGGAGGTCAAGCTCAAGCATATCAATTGTGGTAAAAAAGATTATTAAAATGACTATTTTTTTTTGTTGATGGATTGTTTAACGAAGATTACTTTCATTTTAAAGTTATGCAATACCTTCATCTCGTTACTGAACAGTAACGCAAATTTGTCTGCGACGTATACGACATGTGCAGCATTATACAGCTACAGGAGCGTTGTGGCAACAAGAAAGAAGCTAGAACGGCTCGTAAAGAAGAGCAACGGCTTTATTGGAGCAATTTAAGTTACTTTATGGACCTGATGCAGTAGATTAACATAAAAAAGTATAGCTCTCAGAAACCGTAAAAGTTTATTTCGAAAACTTTGAACGCGTTTTTCTCAAAAAACAAAATTTTGCCTACTGGGAAAAGTAGCTCTGTCAATTTTCAATCGATCAATTTCAACGTTCTCTGGCATTTTCTTCTTTACATGAACCTAAATCATTTTTTTTGTTTTATTGATTAGAAAAATATGTGATTTTATTAAATGATAAGTATACTATTGTCAATAAGGCGTTAACGAATTTTGGAAGTCTTTTTGTGCATTAACTTTTTGCAGGAAAAATTCATAAAAATTGTGCGATCTTTTTATTTTTCTCCTCAACATGACAGATAGTTCTACAGTGTGAAATCAATTATTTTATAACGTGCACTGATGCATGATTTAGGAATTGATTAATTACTTAATTGCAAATAATAGTTAATCGGCAACTACTACTTTAAATATTTTTTTTTATTAATAATACAATTTTATTTCATCTGTAATGTGTATAGTAAAGCAATAGTAATAATATTTTTATCTTTAGCAGGATTACTATTAACTTGATAGATCAGATTAAATAATAGTACTATTGGCGTTATAACGATGAACATAACTGTTTTATTATCCATTTTAATTTTCTATTTATGAATAATAGTAATAGTATATTACTTTGTAATGCAAAATCACAAAATTTCACAATTTCGTACATTTCTAATGATGATGTTAAGTTCAAAATCTAAAGCACTCTAAAAACGGTTATTCTTAAAAGCTTTAAAATCGATTAAATACATCATCAGTGAACGCTTTTCTCGTTCTACGCACTAAATTATCGGTCAAAAATTGCACGCATCTTATCCGTCCATCTAATCTCGTGATTGTCTGCAGAAATGCGCTCGTAAAAGCAAAGTGTGACGGGGCAATGAGTTGACCAATCGAATTGTCGACTCGAGTCGTAAAAGCAAGAACGCGCTGTGATTTCTGGATGGTCTCATAAAGTTCCTAATTATCCGTAACACAGATCGTTTACTCCGCCACTGTTTAATGAGCGCGAGAGCATTAGAAAAACGTTTTTAGCTGGCCAAATTTCGTATATCGTTCGAGAGTGTATAGGAAAACATATGAATACAGCTTACCATAAGCATAACTTGTTAGCACTTTCGCCAGTAATTTGTTCATTGTTTCATAAAGCGGTGTACGTTAACGCATAACTTATTGCGCTCATAAACGTTCACCATATTTATTGAATATATAAATATAACGAAAACAGCGTTATTAGTTGAAAAAATAATACGCATTCGTTATCTACAGCTGCATTTTATTTTATAAGTTCATTTTATATAAATCAAGCTAGAAATTCGAATATTTTACTCTGCAGAATTTTAAAATCGCATTTGATTTTATTCTTTGATGTCAAAAAGCTTTTAAACTAAATGTCACGCGCTAATAATGAAACATTTTCACTTTAAAAAGTACACATTGAGCGAGACATTAATTTTGTCCATTAAAATTTGATATATACATATACATCTACCGTCTAGTACTCAAGTCAATAATGAAGATTGAAATCGGTCCAATAACAATATATTGCGGCTGAAATCGAAAATTGCAACAGGAGGTGCGGTTTTATCATCTGGCGCTCGTGTCCGCGACAAAACGCGCGTCCAATTGGCGCCGGTATAGCGAGAGCCTACGCACATAATACTCGGTGAGCGCGATGCGTGCACGTCAACCCGCTCCCTCAAACGCGCGGCGTACCCGTTACTTGCGAATAAATGGAGCGGAGGCGAGGCTCTTGTAATGTGGGTCGGGCTTTTTCTCTTCTCCCTTTAGCCGCTGTGCAGCGATTCGCGAATTTCGAGGGACTGCGCGATTTCACTGAATTTTCATGAAAAGGATGTTCTTCTTTGAACGAAGCCGATAGCACTCGCGGCTTTTTCGGCAGAATGCGTTCTGGCGTTGGCGCGAGCTGCAACTGGCTTTGCACTGCTTTCTTTAAACCCCGATTCATTACATTAAATTTTCCCCTGTATTAAGTGTAAAATTTATTTTTTAAAAAATCTTCCCCCTTTCATTCGAATCGCGGAGATACTTTTGCGAAGAAACAAAATAAAATGTTTTGCCGAAGGCGATAAAATGTTGTAGGATGCGTTTTAGTAAATTTTGTAAACGCCTGGGAAAAATTTTTCGTTTTAAACCCAAAAAATAAATACTTGTTAATCATCGGACGTCGAAATATTGCACCGAAAACTCGAAAACTGATTGAAATTACTGGTCCATGTAGCGATAAGAGTGAAAAACCCGTCTATGTAAAAAGCTTAAAAACGCTACGAATTAAAAAAAAATTGTCCTTTCTCACTGCCTTTATTTTTCACGTCTCGCATAACACGCATTATTCACAACAAATAATTTGCGTAATAGCAACGAAACAATTTGAGTGCAAATGTATGAAACCCTTTTGAAAAAGCGGAGCAAACCAAACAGTATCCCAGTCTCTCTCTCTCTCGGCATTCCCTGACGAAAAATAAATAGAATTGGGTCTTACGCAATTTCCATATAGAGGCGATGCGCAAACGTGCTCGCGTCATTTCGAACTCGCTCGTTCACGAAGACGGCTCGCCTGAGCGTTACGCAAGCGGTAGAACATTATCCCATCTCCAGTGCGAGGG
>UCOM01002221.1:0-28792 GCA_900474385.1 Ormyrus pomaceus | reverse complement strand
TGAGACCAGTGCTACTCCTGTCCAACTGGCAGATCTGAGAGATCGACGCGTCGCGATTAATTCTTAATTTTTTTTTACTTATTAGTTCACTTAGTTTACTTTACGTCATTTCGTTTTTTTTTTATTTTAATTTTATTAGTGCTCTACCAATGTTCGATTAATCAGATTAAAAATAATTAATATTTATTTTATTTCTCCTATAATATTTTTTTTCCCTTCTCCTGAATCCCTCCGCTGAGCTGACGGCAGTTTAATAATTTTTGTTAAAGATTTCTTATAAAAAACTTTAAGCTTTATTTTTCTTTATGGGTATAAACCTTAGAATCTGGACATAATGTCTTACAAATTGGCATTTTAAAAAAAATGGTTATACATGTTTTGGAGTTAAGCAGGTGGCTAATTTAAAAGCATATTGCTTTTACACATTTTTTAACTATTTCATTTAACAGGAATTATCTAATAATTCAAGGAAATTTATTTACTATATTTAACTCAAATTTGGTTCCCATTTCCAACAAGAAACGTGCAAGCGCATCAGCAGAAAGGACTTGCAAACGCACTGTGCGCACTATGCGGTCAATTAAGTCAAGTGTCTCAAAAGTCTACAAATGGCCCAGGTAATATTTGTTTATGCCATACTGCAGTAAATGCCTGCAGACTATTTGCCGTTTAATGCGTTAAGTGTGCAGAAATCGCGACCCGTTTACTCAGCTAAAGCGTTAGCTCTATTCTATTATGTATCGGGCAGAATCCGTTAACTAACTGTTTATGGGATTTGTGTACATGAAAGTTTTCATTAGCAATGCGCATTTGAAATTTCACAATGCTCCAGTCCTCTGAAGTACTATCAAATTCGCGGATATAACAAAGTTTGTGGGTAAAAAATTAACGTTTCCTATTTTTTTTTCAATAAAAACACATTGTTGAATCTTTAATTTTATTGCCAATAAATTAAATATAAAAGAAATTATAAGATTGATCCGTACTAAAATTAAATACAAGTAAATTGTGCAAAAAATTTGTTTAATCGTTTAAGGCTAGCTAAGGGATTCGATGGCTACCAATAGTTTCTTAAGCAAATAGAAGGTTGACGTCTAATATCATTGAAACCTATTTACTGAACCAATAAATTTTTACAAAGTATCTCATAGAAATCAATGAGATCGGGGGTTTTATAGAAGCGCCCAAGAATAAGAGTCGCGGTAGCTTTGAAATTGGGAAAACTGTAAAAGAAGTGAAATTCAAATCTTTAAAACTACTTCGATACCTTACAATTTTGCAAATGTCATTTGACCTTATTATGTTGACAGTTTAATATCCGTATAATACCAGAAGAGAGAGATATTTTTAATTTTGTTAAATTTTAATACGTTTACCAAAGAAGTTGGTTAATTTTAAATATCTGATTTTAAGACGACATTTCGCCAGTCTGTGATTCTAATAATACATATATGCACTCTGAATACTCAATATTATAAGAAAGATTCGATCTTCAAGAAACGTAGGTGGATATACATACAGCGGGAAGCAAGCGCCATCGAGTCATTATCGGGCGTAGATGACCGGACTATCAAAATAATCCCTTAATTGAACACAGAGACATATCCGACCCATTGACTCCATTCCCCATAAGCGTGCATAAGCACGCATGCGCACCTTCATCGAACCACACATATCCACCCAATATAAACCGCTGGCTTTTCTCTCTTTTACTATCTATTTACGATAATAAACTGTTTTATTGTGTAAGGAAAAAACACTATGATCACGTTTTGTATCAACATTTTTTTTTTTCATGGACTAATGGACCGAGCTTTTTCCGATTGTGGCTATTTCTCGAAATGTTGTTTTGTTCAGGAGGGAAAGATAAATCTTTCGGAGGGTAAAACCTTGGCTGCAAGTCGCCTTTTCAATGTCCCTAGTTTTTTTATTTCAGTTGAGGCTAGATTTGTAGTAGTTTTTCTGGTTGCAATGGATAGTCTCTATGGTTACATTCTTTGCTTTAATCTTATTGTGGCATCGAATATATTCATGGCAATTATTCAAATGCGACTTTTCCACTCTACATACTTCTTAAATTTTCTTTTTTACTATTATATTTTTATAATTGTGTTTGCGCTTAAATTCAGAAAATATGAATATTTAATAATTTTTAAAATATATAATAGTAAAATATTTCTCTCACGTGCAAATTTCTTTTAAAATTAGCATTCATATCTCGTTTTTTTTTTACAGACTGCAGTTAATCTTTCATTTCGTACATTTTCATTCCCGCTTTGTATACCATTCCAATTCCATCCGCGAAAAGGCAATGCATTTCTGTTAGGAAGCCTCTCGCAGCGTGAAATTTTCCTTATAATACAAAAATGCAGGCGTCGCAAACTTATTCTCTCTCTTTTGATTTCTTATCAGATGGAGCAGCACGTCTCTGTGCTCGCAGGATATTCAGCCGCGGCGAGCCGGGAAATAAGCTCCGAGAGGCAAATCCGAAAGTTTCCTCCTTGCGATTCGAAAGAGGATCGACTTTGCGCAAAATGGCAACGTCGGGGCGACCGGTCCAAGTTTTGAGAGCTGCCGGGGGGTATCATCCTCTTTTCAACTTTCAGCGTAACGAGATTTATTATCGGCGGCTTCGCTGTACCGCTTACTTCTCCTTTTGTTGCAAATTTTGCCCATTGGCAGTCGCGAAATCTTTTCACTTTTTGGAATTACAGCGTCGCTAGAGGAGTCAAGTTTTACAACAAAAATAGTTTAGTGTGAAGTATGGAGCAAAAATTTTCATTGGATTTTGAAAAGAAATTGAAAATAAAAAATTATGTAGAAAAATGTTAAAAAATTAGTAATAAATTTTTATACGTACTATACGTAATATGATGGAGCAAAAAAAAAAAAAAGTAATTAGATAATGTTAGGACATGTAGAATCGTTTTTTTGCAGAGTTACACGTCTTAAAGTTAACGTAATTTTTTTATTAATAAAGGAAAAATAATGAAGGTAGAAAGCTTATCACATAAAATCCGGTTTTAAGTCTATCAGAATTATAATTGACTCTAATCAAATTTCATATTCATAAGGCTTGAATAATGAAACTCAATAAAGTATAACTTTTCGCTTATAATCCTATTATAAATTGGTTTAAATAAACGAAAAATTACACCTCTTGGGAAAAAAGTAACTTGATAATTTTCAAAATTCATTTCCGTCCAGTCTGATTATTTGAATTTTAAAGTGATTACGAACGAAAGTTTTGCAATTTTCAAAATGTAGTTAAATTTTCGAAAAATTAGGTTGATTGCGCTATTTTTCAATGCCAGCTTCGACAGTAAAATGGAAAATTGCATTATCGAGGGAGCGCCACGAAGCAATTTTATGCCGAGCAACAATTTCCATCACGAAATAATAGCGTGCACCGTTGAAAGCATCGCCGAAATTTCTCCGGGCGCGTTTGCCTGTCTCGTTGAAATTTCTTTGATAAGGCCCCGCGACCGCACTATTTCTCATTTTGACATTTCCTTCCATTTGTCTCCCTTCGCACATTGTCTATTTTTCTTTGTCTCGCCGCGGTGTGAAATCGGGAAAACGAGTTTATGAATGCCCGGCCGTTATTCGGTGACGGATGGTTCTGCGACTGTCCGCGGGCGGGGATGAATTATCCGCGCTCTGTGTGTACCGGGTCAACGTTCCCTTTTTTTTTTTACAATTTTTATTAAATCCCGGCTTTTTTCGGTACGTCCAAGGAAAAGGGAGTGCACGTTTAATGGATTTCAATTCTCGAGTTTTCGGCGATATTGAATTGTAAAATTCGCTTATTGCATTTGGAAATTGTTCGATAAATTTTACGGGTGATGATTTTTACAAGCGAAAATATTCCTTTTACGTTCTTCTTTATTGCACGAATTACTAAAGTGTTAATTTTGTATTTGCAATTTGCTGAACTTTGGAAATAAAGACTATTGTGAGTGTAATTGAATTTCAAATCCGTACGATTTTCCGGGGAAATTAAATATCTCCGGAAGTAGTTGTACCATTAAAGTTTCTCGACTCATGCATGTGGAAAACTGACTCCTTTAAGTCGGAATTTCGTGGAAAGTACAAATAGATGCGTGCAAAGTTTAATAAAGGGGGTCGCACTATATTTAGCATACATTTATTCGTACACGTACCGCCAGGAAATATGTTATCTTGGAAATTTCGAATTTGGTCTTTTTACAGAAGCTGGTGATGTATATTTGAAAATTTAAAATGCATTTTTTCAAAACTTTATCATAATAAAACAAGAAGAAATTAGTGCCTCGCAGTCTTCTTTCAAAGTAGAAATATGATTTTTAATTTTAAAAATTTAATTCGGACCAATAGAACGAATGCTGGTTGTTTGGTTAAGTACCGCAATTCATTTTATACTATCGAATTTTTAAAGCTTTTAAACTCTTCAATCTTCACCGCTGCTGTTTTGCATTCATCGCACCTCTCGTAGATGATTCAAAAGCTATAAAACCGAATGGAGCAGCTATCAAAACAAAGAACCCAATCTTCTCAAAAGCGCATCTCTTTTTCATTCGGAGAGACTTCGTCTCTCAATCGTATTTCTCGTTTGCTTAGAGCTTCGAGTCAGTTCAGACAGTATGAAAACAGGATCAAGCGGGAGAAAAAAAAACGGAAAAACGTCTAAGAATGAACGGCAGTTTGTTCTCTCCTTTCGCTCTGCCTTTTCTTCCACTTCCTTCTGTCACCCAGCTTTTATCTTTCGTTCAACTGCTTACATCGATCACTTTAACTTTTATTCCTCAATCTTTCTTACGAATTATAACAAACCAACAATTTGTGAAAATCGCAACCTATCCATAATCGTTAGCGAACCCATGATCAATAAAATTAGTTGAATAAATTTAAAAAACGAAATTCCATTCTTATTACACATCAAAGTTGCAGAAGCGATCGCGACCTATTTATCACTCTCCCGTTCTCGAGAGCTTTTTCGCCCGGCGGCGGGACCGCGGGAAAGATAAAGAGAGCAGCCTCTTAAGTAGGTAAGAATGAGAAATAGAAGCCGCAGGGCAGAAGAGCGCGAGCGACCATCTCTCCTCGAGGCTTTCCAGCAGCGAGTTCGGGAGCCAATAAATCAGTCAGCGGGGGCTCGCTTCCTCCTCTCTCTCTCTCTCTCTCTCTCTCTCTCTCTCTCTCTCTCGAGGCTTTCCCGAAAATCGATATATAGTCCGTCGGAGACATCGAGGCTCGCCTCTCCGATCGCGCGACGGCTCGCCGCTCGCCGTGGGCATATAAGCACCGGCGACGATAACGAGGCCAGATTAGAGCCTGTAAACATACTCGGTCGACGATCCACACTTGACGCTCCCTCCCTCTTCTCCCCCCCCCCTGTACCGCGCTCTTCGAGTTCTCGTTATAATGCGGCGCTCGAGGGCTCTGTGCTAGAAATGATCGGATCTTGCGGATATTTTGCGTTGAGTAAGCTGGAGGTCTTGGAGTATGCAGATTTAAGAAGGTACTCGTGCTTGTTGGTTTCGGAGATAGTTTTATCTACTTTGGTACTTTGGTAAATATGAAACAAATTTTATCGAAGATTTTTATTATTGACTGTTCATGTAATATTAATGACTGTAAAATAAATTAAAACTGAACCAAAATATTTTTATACTCAATGATTCTGGAAGTATTTAAATTTTCATTTTATAGAAACTTTTAGAGAATATTTAGTTGACGCTTTCCGAAAAAATATTCAGGAGTTGTATAAATCAAAAGAACTCCTACTGCGAGTCTACTGATTCTTTATTGGCTAACAACTATCCCCTTATAAACTCTTCGTCTCCAAGAAACTTCCATCCATCGTCTCCTTAATTCTACTAGGCAACATTCGAGCCAATCCAACGAGCGATCTCATCGCCCAGGGGGCGCGCGCATTATCTCCTTCGTCCGAGACCAGCGTACACGCAGGCACACTTTGCCCTCTCCTGCGAGCCGACGGCGGCTGTTTACAGCTAATTAATTATGCAGGCTCGCGCGCGACGGCGGCGGCGGCGCCTACACCTTCCATCAATTATGCACTCGCATAAGCCGTCCCCGGCGAACGCGCGCTTATTTAAAGCGCCTCGCGGCAGACGTTCGGATTATTTAGTCGTGCGTGACGACGGGCCTCGCGCGATTCCATTAAGCTCGCGCGCGCGAGGCGTCGACGAGCCGCGCGCGTGTGTCGATTTACACGTTTCGGTGCCTCGAACCAGGAGGCACTTAATAGCTCGAACTCTCGTCGCGAGGCGAGGCTTATTTGACGGATTTTTGTTTATGTTTGTATGCGCGTATTTTGAAAGCGTTATTGGAAAGCGATAGCCCGTTTGCTCGAGGCTTTAACTGCTTTAATCTGTTTAAAAGAAATTGATGCTCGTAAAAAGGCACTCTGCGAAACGTAAAGAAACTGCAGATCGTTTGTAAGTTTACAAGCCAATTTTAAAAGAACCATTCAGGTTTTAAAAATTTAGGATTTTCTTAAAACAATTATGAGTATTATTAATTTAATAAGATTTAATTTTTCAAAACTTGATCTACTTAGCACCAACGCGTCACGTTATTTATTATAAAGCATGAATTCTTTTTATACCATAATGCACTTTGACGGCAACCACTCGATTTCTATTCCCAATATCTGAAAATTAGCAGAACAATGGCAACTCCGACAATCCAAATAATCGAAGCATGCACAGGTAACGGGCGATCCGGCGTGTCAGACATCTTCGTCAGAGCTTCGTTCCTCCTCAACGAGCACGACAAACACCGCGAGCCGCCCCAACCCGATCCGGACATTAGCATGACAGCGCATCTGCATCCGTCTCGTCCTCGTGCCATTTCCACTGTCCGGACGAACAATAAACGGGCCACCGGGGGAGAGTCGAATCCCCCGGCGGAGCAGCGAAGCGAGCTCCTCGGCTCGCGGCCGAGTTTTATCTCGCGCTCTTACGCTCCGCCGCGGAGGCCCTTTCCGTTAATCCAGGTTTTTATGCGTCGGCGCGAGCTGCAGGAGTCGCCGCGCGCTCTGCTCGTGAAATTAGATTCCTCGAGCGGCAGTTTATTTGTTTATACGAGGGCTTTACGGCTTTCGCAATCTGTATAAAGGATCGAGATTAAATGCTCTATAAATTAGAGGCCAAGATTTTTACTGCTGATTTATATCGGCGAGGGATGAGGAATCGTCCTTTTTCTGCATCAATTGGGCGACTCTAGCTAATCAGCCGGGTTATCCGCGCTGATTTATTTTGGAGAAGTGCTTGTAATTTCCTGATTGTTTGATTTCCCCGAGATAGCGAAATTCCAGCATAAATGTACATAAATTTCACATCACGCGTGATTGATGAACTTTGACTTTGATGAAAATGGCAACGTTGACGGAACGAACATAGATCAATAATGATTTAAGCCATAATGGTATTTGATTGCACTAAATTTTTTGGGATTTGATTAATTAACTTGCACAATCACGAAATTGACAAAAACATATAATGTATTATTTACTCTTTATTTGATTCTTATGAAAATAGTTACATAAATCAGAGAAATTTGTATTTTAAAGATTCAATTTCACGAAGCTACAAGGGCCGATTAAACCTTGTTTATTGATAAAATATTTTGCTAATTTGTAGAAGAAGGGTAGCGGAAGTTACTCTCTTTGCAGAAGCGAATATTCTTCTCAAAAGCGTATCTGCAATTTCGTAATAGAATTTTTCAGCAGAAAGAGAGGCCGGCAAGTGACAAAATGGAAAAAAAAAACTCAACGACGAGGGCAAAAAGCGAAATACAAAAAGTTCTCGGATTCTTGTCGTGCGGCGTTCGGCGGCGGGAGCTTTTGCAATTCCAGCGCGAGAACTCTACTTTTGACGCATCGCGCATACCTACTTCCGCCGAAATAACACGCGAGACTCTTTCTCCTCGGGCGTGTATATTACCTTTTTCTTTTGCAAAGCCGCACTTTTTCAAAAGGTTGAGTAACAGACATTTTGGCCGGGTTCCGCCTTATTTTTCGGCGCTTTAATTAAGGAGATGAAAGTACTGCTGCGCTTCGAGCAAGTGTCGCCCAACTCGAATCAAAACATTAAATGCACAAGTTTTTATTCGCGTATTCAAGAAGTGTGAAAAAGTGAAATTTTTCGAAGTAAACAACTAGGTGATAAATCAGTGAAAATACTGAAATTATTTGTTATTTTTGGCGAATTGTCATTTGAATTGGCATATTCAGGCTACCGTTGTATTCCGTTACAACGGCTCCGTCTCATGACTAGATATGGAACATGATTAATACAGATTCCCTATGGAGATGCTGAAATAGCTGTCAAACGTCGACGTTACCACAATTAATTCATTTCTCATTGTTACGTTAGATCAATTGATTACACCATTATGGTAATAGATAATACTAGTTTTTAGTTTAAAACTATATTACAATTGTTCTACCAAATGACTGTGTTTATGTAATATATATTATAACCGTCAATGATACTAATAAAACTGCTTTTCAGAATATTACTCATAACACTTCAAACGGTTCATTCATAATATTAAGAACTTCTTTCTGCTGCTTTTCCATTATTTCTTTACTGCGTATTGGCCTCCATTTCCTAGAATTTTCATTTTTCCATTCTTCGGCATTGCTTGCGCTCCTGTTAGCACTCGAAGGCGTTTCGTCGAGGACGCCAACAAGGTTGCCAAGACAATACGCCTCGGCCGGGCGAACCTCTTAAAGTCTCCCGCGGCGGGAATTGAAAAATGCGGAAGAGACGGAAGTTTGTCGCTTATACTTCTCTCGAGCTCCCGTTTCACTTTCCTTTATCGTTTTTTCTTTTTTTTTCACACCTCACGGTAGAATTTCGGCGGTCGGTGAAAAATGTTAGACCACCCGAGCGCGATGCGACTCTGACAGATGGAGGTGATTATGTCGGGGGAGGGAAATTGAAAAACGAGGGGTCGCGCGCACACAACGCGTGGAAAATTTTGAATGGACGTAAATATGCAAAGGAGGGTATAAAGTATCGATATCTCTGCGTGGGCTTGAAGATACGATCATCCCGTTGATGTATGAAGGATGTATTTTTGGAAAGAGTCTTGCAGCAATATTTTAGGTCTTTATAGTTCGTTGATAAATGTTCGCAAAGTTACCAAAAGCAAGATTCTGTTCTGATAGAGGCATCGATGAAACAGTGGCCAGACACTACTTGGGTAATCGAAGTAGTTCCAAGATAAAAGTTGTCATCCGGGGATACTTTGCACATTTCTATCGTACTGCTTCGAAGCTTTTGAACAAATAAAGACGCGAGAGAAAAAGCCAGCAGTAAATAAAACACCGATAACACGTCGAAGAGAAGAGCCGAGCAAATTGAAAATAAAACCTAATGAACGTCGGACGCAATATCCCTTTGAGGCGTCCTCGCCTGCTTTGACACGTCCAATTTCCATCGGCGCAATTTTCATCCTTCGGTCCATAACTTCATCAGTAGCCGCGCGCGCCCCTTTCTTCCGTCAACCGTGTTTTATTATCCTAACGAACCGCGCGTCCTTACGCGCGGAAAAATGCGGACGGCTCGTGACGAGAAAAAAAAAAAAAAAAAAAGAAGCGACGCGGGCTGGCGCCGGTAAAGCGCAAGTGGAGGAAGTATCGGTGTCGTCAGACGTACGAAAAAACGAGCGAAGGATATATAGCTCGGAAGATCGCGAGGCGCTCATTGTCGAGCTTGGGGGACGTAATTAGCCGCGCCGTTTATACCCTCTTTCTTTCTTCCTTTGTCCTCGCGCGGCAGATGCATTGCCGACATTCATAGCCCTGACTCGCGTCCTTCTCGCGAATGTACTGCCTGTTTGTCTCTGTCTCTCTCTCTCTCTCTCTCTCTCTCTCTCTCTCTCTCTCTCTCGGTTATGCCGGCTTCAAGAGACGGAGAAAAACACAGAATGAAGACTCGCTCGATCCTTTTTCCAGCATCTCTCCCGTCTGACGGATAACAAAAGCGGCTCGAGGCGCAAGGACGGCGCTGCCTACTTTCCGCTTTATTTTTTCTGCATTCCGCGCGAATCTCTTTCTTTCTTTTACAGTCGATCGCGAAGAAGTGGCGAAGAGAGAGAGAGAGAGAGAGAGAGAGGGTAAGATCAATGGCGACAAACCTTGAACCTTTGCGCTGCATTTTTTTCTCTCATCGCACACATCTCTTTCTTACCGACATGTAGGTCACGAATTCGCACTTACGAAGGCGCCTGCATTCGAAAGATATAATGGACCGAGGAAAGAAATATGCGGGACAGATAGAAAAGCTGAGGAGTCAGCGGCGCGATGTGTTTCACTCGCGTTCGCACTTTCTGCCAGTTTCTTCCGCCTCGTTTTCCGCTCGAAGCGTTGGGATTCGAGCCGACGGGCTCATTTTTCTCCGTCTTTATCTCTCTTTACTTCTTGTTATTACCGGAGAGTGAGATAATCGACAAGTCGCGGCTGCATGCTTTGGGTGCAGTTGAATTTTTAATAACTGTGCGATTGTACCGGATAGATTGGTTTCGCAGATCTTCAGTTATTTGCTTAATTTGTTTTATTAGAAGATTTATGGTTTCTTTTAAAAAGTTTTCATATTAACTGTAAGGCAACAGAATACCTTGTTTAAAATTATGAAGCCATTAATAAAATGTTTTGTTAACTAAAATATTTTTTTTAGCTATCGTGTAAGCGCTTATTTAAGCTCAGAGAGTCTAAACAGTACTATGTATAAAATATCTGTATGTAGGTATGTATAATGTATGTATTAATGTTATTCCCTCATAACAATTTTGTAATAACACCATGGATCCGTTCCAAATTTTGCCCACAAGTTGCATTCAATTGTTTATCTTCGTATACAAGTTATTTTTGCGAGATATACAACGATTTAAAAATGTACGCGTTCCAAATTTTGCATAAAAATGACACCATGGATCTGTTTCAAATTTTACACACGTGTTGAATTAAATTATTTAAAGCCAGCTTGATAAGGGTCCATTACACCAGCGGAGCAAACCCAACGGAATTAAAAAAAAACCATTGGATCATTTTTCAATAATTTTCAAGTAATTAATTATCAAAAGCAACAATTTCTAACCAGTGCCGAAAACCCGTTAACATCTATGTTCGCTGTTAGCTAAATATTTACGCTAGCGGAGCACGGTTATATAGCTCCCGTTCCAATCAGAAAAATCAAAAAATTTGTTTTCCTTTAACAAAATCAAAATGAATGTTTGCTAAAAATTTGCTGAAAATTAGTAAACATTATTCAATGTTTTTTTTTTATTTGGCTGGGTTTTCTCCGCTGTGGTAATATACTGATTGATAAAGGGTTTTTATGGATTAGTTTGAATTTTAGGGCTATTTAAGTGCCATTTAAACTTCTTTTTTTTTACTTTTCTTGAACGTTTAATTAATTTTTTAACTGGAATATTTTAATATTATAACAAATTCAATGCACTTTTTAATTATCACGAAGCAATGAAACAGCCCCTATTAAAGAATTATCAGATTGACTGAATTCAAATTTATTTTCATTGCCCATTTCATTTTTGGCCGACAAAAAGGGTAATAATAATTTCGACCTTTTTGGGGACAAGCAGCGGCCATTATCGCAATAAAGCATCAAGTTTACCTTGAAAGAGCCGCGTGCCAAGTCGCGTGATAAAAATGACACATTTCTCCCCCGATCTCCTCGCGCCCTTTAAAAGCGCGCCTCACAAAAAGCGGTGTACACAGATTCGCGAGAAAAGCCGAAAAAAAAAGATTTCAGCGAAAAATGCGAAAAAAAAACCTATTTTCCCGCTTACCGACACTCGGACGTTCCGTCGACACATACTTGGACACGAACACAGAGCCATCGCATTCACCGAGATCCTGCACATTAATGCGATGCGCTAAACGAAAGCTCGCCCACACCTCGGAGAAAGAGACATTTCGGATAAAACGGAAGGATATAATGTGGATGTGTAAGCAGCTTTAGCGGACGGGTGCATTATGCTTCGAGTTTTCGCGACTCGCTTTCATTCATCGCATCGAGTTTTCATGTACAGATAATGTCGTCTGCGGTTATCTGGTTTAAGCCTTTACAGGGTACATTTAGATCAATGAATACTTTTTAGTTTGTTATTAACAATTGCATGACAAATATTTGATGACTATTGGACCCGCAGTTTCATAAGTTAGGTATACTTAAACAGATGAAAACACATACTAGTAATTAATGATAAAAAATCTATTAATAAAAGGTGAGATATAATTAACCCATTTGCTTTTAAAGGTTTAAACATTAGTAAGACTTTAATTTCGTTTGCTGTAAGAGAGAATTTATCAGCTTTTTAGTAGCGAAAGATTTGTTTGAATCAAATATTTGTAAAAAGTTGGAGTTTTCATAAGGCACTGCTTTTTTCAAGTAAATCACACAGTATACCGCCTTTAAAAATCAAGTTTTACTTGTGGAATATTTTAAATACCTTTAAAAGAAGGCTGGAAACGAAAAAATTTTTTCTAGCAAACATAAATAACGAAGTAAGAATAATTTACTTTCGTTTTTCTTTTCGATCCACGTAGTGCGAAAAATTTTTAAAAGCAAGATTCAAAAAATTATTTTATTTTGTTTCTTCATAAAGGTATTTATTCTTAAGATTTTTACAAGTTTTGAAAGCGCTAAGCACATTTTAAAAAAACTTAAAAAACAAAGTACTTTTTTCATAATTTAAATTAAAAATTAACTTTTGTAGCTTCGTTTAAGAAATTATATTCCCTTACGCCAAAGAGCTCTAATTTATGCAAGTCTTCATAAGCCAATTTCAAACTTTTAATTGTTCTACGCGAACTACAAAAGTACGCATGAATGCATTTCCAAATGCCGCCTTCACGATTGTGACATCATTTTGGGCAATTTATTATTTCAATATATTTATTCTATTTTTATTTTATTGTATTATACACTTGACGCAATTTATTTTAATTCTTTACGATTATTATATGCAAATTTTAATACACTCACTGCATTATGTATCTTTTTTGTACTCTTGTTACAAAAATCTACCTATCTTTCTATCCCTTATAACTCCAAAAACGTATAATGCAAGAAACCAAAAAGAACCAGAATCCGATTTCTCGTGCCTGCACGGCACCGCCCCGACAAGGATTACGACTTGCTGCAGGATCGGCCGCGCGTCCGCGGCTTTTACGCGGCTTTTCTTGCCTTTATACGCGGCCGGGCGCATAAAACGCTCCGGGCTATCGAGCGTTCGCCATGCAAATCGCAGTCGCGCCCGCGTAAAAGGCGCGATTTGTACCCCCTGCTTCCGCTAGCTTCTAAGTGAATCGTTAAATAGCTTGCAAGCTCTTCGGCTATTTGTCGTTCGCGATAGAGTTCGAGTTTAGTTGATTTAATGAGAGGTATGCCTACAATTTGTGTGCCCTACAATTTGCAGGAGCTTTATCGACTATTTCGAGGATTCATGACGAAGCTGTGGCGTATTTTTGAATGTTTCTAATTTTGGATAATATGATTTGATACGAAATTAGTAAACTTTTTGCGAAATGTGAAGAATAATAAAAGTGACTTGTTTAATTTCATCGGCCCTTCTCGTGCTTTCCGGCCGACTCGCAAGCTAAAACCAAATGAAATCCTCTCTTCAACAATTCAATTAACACGAGCAGCCCCTATCTTGATCTCATAAAGGAATAGAACTAAATAAAACCAAGTGAAAACTCTAATCAGACTCGGCGGAAATTCTCCCCCCGCCTCCCGGCCTGTTCTTTTTGCTTCGGTGCTGCGTAAAATGCAAAGCAGAGAGAGCCCCGTAAGAAAAGGAAAAGGCGCCGTCGAGTGCCGAGATCGAATTCCCGGGAGAACTCGGCGCTGACGTATCCTCTCTCTCTCTCTGCCTCTCTTGCACCGGACGTTCCTGGAAAGATAAGTTTCGCTGCAGGCACGCGGGAGGCAGCATCGGAGGGGAAATCGCATTTTATCTGGCGCGGCGCACAGTTCCCCGCGTGCGTTCACACGTACTTGCGCGCAAAGCGCAAATACTTTCGAGAATTTAATAAGTTTGCGCGGCTCCTCGGAGTGCGCTTGCTCGCGCTTGTGCTTTGTTTCGGTTTTTTCGACCGCACCGCGTTGAGCTCCGCGGCGAGTTGAGAATTGATTGGATTGCATTGTTTGAAGGTAACGATTGATGGAAAGCTCCTGCATTGCTGATTTTGAATAAGATTTTTTTTTAGAAAATTGAATACTTTGGGCGATAACGACTCTTTAAATGTAATAATGATGTCGCTTAGAAAGGAAAAGATTGATGTTGTTGCTTGATACTTTAACGGTGTTAGCTGTGATTTATTCATAGTTTTATTTATCCTGCGGAGGTCTAATTCCGCGAATTGTTTCCTTCCCTTACTTGGCATTGTTCTCTTTGTGCAATCTTTCTAGAAAAAATGTATGAAATTTGCGAAAGAATAAAGGAGCGGGATATCGAATTTCCGTAATCTCACGATAAAACATACATGAACTTCATACTTCAGGGTATTCATAGATTCAAATTGATTTTTTAAAAAACAGTTTTGCTTTTAAGTCAATTCGTAAAGATGAATTAAATTTTGAAAGAGATTTATAAACTTGGAATAATTTTTGCATTTCCAAATTCATAACCACTGTTTCAATTTTTTAAGTCCAAACTTTTCATAAAGCATATTTCTGCTTGAAATGCATTACCTACCATCAGAAATGTAATCTCTTTTAAAGAGTAATTCATTTTACATTTTATTTGTTACTCTCTCGTCGCGTAAAATGCCTTGTGAAAATTTCTCTTTAAAATGCAAGATTTTTCATTGAAAATTAGAAGTATTCAGAATATCTTATAAAAGACCTTGAATAAGTATTTCAAGAGGGTATGCTAAGTTACTTCAAGAGCTTTCTATCAATGTAACCGTTTTTAAAAAAGTTAGTTTTTATAATGTCATGCACGTATTGTATCCGTCAAAAACAGACTATTTTTTAGTTTGTCTTTTTTCTTATTTTCGAGCGTCTTTGCTTTTCAATATAATAGTAATCTATTGTTGCGAAAAAATTCTCGTTAATGTACACTGCTGCATTGTATCGCACCTTTTATTTATTATTTGTTTCAATGTATTGCTTTTATGACACTTTTCATTTTATATACTTTTATCTGAATTTTAAAGTATTTTTATTATGAAATATTTTATGAAAATAGAATTTCAGATGAAATTTTGGGGAAGTGATAGTACGTTTTAATATATATACTGTTTTCTTTAGGTTTTATTCTCGAGACCGAAATTTCGTCAGAGTTCTTTCTAGAAAATACATGGAATATTTATTTAGATAGTATAAAATGAAGATATCGGTAATATTTAAAAACTATTAATTAAAAAATGTTCTAAAAATTATGAAAATAAAATCTTTTGATAATATTATATATATTGTATGAAAAATAATTTCTATGAATACAAAGTTTTAATAATTATAAAGTTGGTTTCTCTCTTTATTGTATGCATATAATATTGAAAATTGTATCGATGAGTTGTAAGTTTTGATCCGATCAAGGGCTGAGGTGTTAAATATATCATATCGGATTGATGGTGCCAGATACCACATTTATATTTTTCATAATTGTTCGGTATGGTGAGCGCGAACGGTAATATATAGTGAATTACATTTGATTATCACCGAAGACTGTTATCAGTTCTAAAAACGGGCGCTGGCAACGGTTTCGTTAAAGACTCTGTTAAAGAACAATGAATCTTTAAGCAACTGGGTTTGAATAATAGCAATATGTATGTTATGTTCCTGGTAAATACAAAAATTCCAGTTTAAATTCAAACTTTAATTCACTATAATTTCTTCAAACCAACGTAAGAATATATAATTAATATAATTTCCCTTTTTTCAGCTGATTGGCTCAATTATATAATTATGTAAACCTCTCTTAAAATAATTGAAATGAATTAATGGAATTCAAACTTAAAGTTAAGCATTTACTTGATTCTTTTGTTAAATAATGACTCAGATAATAATTAAGTATTTACTTGAAGTATTATTCGAGATCTACGTAACTAACGATATTGCTTAATTTACTATCGAAATTCAATTGATTTCTTTTGCAATTGGTAAGCGTAATTCGATACGCGCTCTTTCGATTCTTAAATTTCTTAAACGTGATCAAATTATTTTTTATTCATCCCAAATGCCAAGCTTAATGAGATTTTCAAATATACACACAGATCGTTTTGCAAAAATGTTAAATCATGGCACATTCACGTGTCCATTAAATAATCACGAGTACGAGCTTGCACGCATTCCAAAATTGTAAAATAGTACGAGCATATACTTCTTTTTGTTCTCGAAAGATTGCATCGGCATGCAACGGAATTCCTTGCACGCACGTGATGCGCTTACTGGTAAAGGGATTTTAGCTTTTTCCACGACTATACATGTACGACGTACTGTTTCTATGATTAAAAGCTTTAATTGCTTTTTATCTGTTCGTACATTCTATAAAAGCTTTAATTTTTATAATTTCATAATTTAAATCTACAAGAAATAATGAAAAAGAGAGATAAACCGAAATGAAAATCTTGCTACTAATAAGCTAACCACTTGAATTGCATATCTCCTTTTAATTTCTTATCACTGACTTATTTCACTCCTTCAATTGGGCAATTGCAAGCACAGTAAATATACTCGTTTAATCATAGTGCGACGTCGTAATAATTGTCTAACTACCATCTTAGCCGGATGATCGTCGAAGCGTCGCTTAGAAGCTTTCGGCGTGCATCTGTTGGGCGCGCATCGGAGCGTCACGGCCCGAGGGAACGCGACGCTTGCTAATAATGGGCAGCGCTTTGCTGGAAGCTTGGCCTCCTCCCTCCCGCCCCCCCCTCCCGGTGGCATGTGTTCGGGGCTGCAGAAATTACACTCGGAAATTTCACCTGGGTTAGGTGTGCAACGCGCACCGGCATGCGAGTGCCTATCGCGCCCTCAGAAGAGCCGTCCGCGCGACATTCGCTATGGTATGTGTTCTTAGCATCGTGTTGTAATGGGTGTGTCGTCTATTCTTTCCTTTGGAATCAGTGTTTTTTGAGACCCGGGAAAACGTTAGTGTAGCCCAGCGTTTTATTTAAGCGGTGACGCGTTTTAACGCATTATTTTCTGGATGAACGTTCATTTGCAAGACCAAAATTTTGTAGAGAGTTCGAATCTTAACCTACAAAAGAATACTTTTGTTTTAATTGTAAAATTAAAATTTCTGTAAATATTTAAACAAATTTTAATTAATTCTGTTTATTTATACGAATTCATTAAAATTTGCTCGAATGCAGGAAACGATGATTATTCAGAATGTATGTATTTAGTATTTGCGGAAATTTTATGTTCAATAATTAAACTCAAATTTATGATTTATCATATACTTATTTAACTGTTTAATAAATTTAGTTTACTTACAAACTAGTACGAAAATATTCTTTCAATAGCAGATAATTTTTAATTGGATTTTAAACTTTAAGTACACTTAAAGTGAAGTAATGAATTTGTACTTACAAATTACAAATTTTGAAATAAAAATTTTTATGTTTTGAAGTTTTCCTCTTCAAACGGACTATTTAATTCAAAAAGAAGCATCCACAGAAATTAAACATCAAAGGAGGCCGCTTTAAATTTTAAATGGCAAGGAGATTTCGTCCACATGCCATTATCTCTCCTTTCGCGTCTCCCTCTACTTAATCGGAATAATCGATCGCCTCTCTTTTCCAGCGTCTGAGCAATTTATCAGAATTAGATCATGCGAGCGGACGAGGTGCAAAAACTCTTTCTCGAGGTATGAATAATCAGCCCCGTCGAAATTGGCCGCCCATTTCCGGAGGCCAATTGCCAGGGCTTTCAGGGAGATCCCCCCCCCGAGTGTCCTTCCTCCGCAGGGCGTGTCGGAAACACTTTTACCGCTGGACCCCGGAGGGCTGCTGCAACCGAGAGATTTCGGGGACGATCAGCTGCTGCTGCTACTGCTGCTGCCGCCTCTCCAGTTTTACGGGTGTACGTGAGAGCGAGCGAGCGCGGTTTACTGGGTTACGTAAAGTGTAAAAGATTGGGGCATCTGCTGGGGACTTGCGAGGATTTCGGAAAATTTCCCCCCGAGTTACGGCCCCGTGCTTTTATCGTCATTATTTTCGCTGCGCCGAACTAAGATGACTCTTGGTGCGCTAGTTACGGAAGATAATCTCGGGGACGTGGAATAATGGGGCTTTTATACAATGTTCGACGTAAACTTCGACTTGACGTGCTTTTCATTAGTATTTCTTTGAATTATCAAGAAAAGATTTTACGAAAAAGTTGTGTAAATTCACGCTGCAATGATTTAGTAATATAGTAATTATTGTCTTTGGTACTGGCTACATATTTTATGACATATTTGTGATTTCAAGAAGAGGGCATATATAATGTATGAATCTAAAAGGAAAATCGAATTTGCACCCAAATATTAGGATTAGGTTTCGAAAGCATCAGAACATGAAATGCTATCAGAGAATATAACGATAATTCACTGTTTCAGTATATAGCTTTAGGTGAATACTTTATCTTACGAACCGTGAAAATCGATGCAAAATAGCGCGCTAATGGCCCAAATCTGCCCTCTCTTAAGTCTTCGTTTCGCGAAATTCACGCTAATTATTGGAAAGCCGGTGGAACGGTCTCGGGGATCGCTTCGCGTCTAATCACGAGTTAGCATACACTGCGAGTCCGCCACCGAAACGCCGTTAAAAACGGAGCCGAAGCGGGGGACGGGGTGGCGACCCTGGCATTGCCTTGCGGGAAAAAAAGGGGATGTGAAATTCGCGTGACAGCCTCGAATGGCGTGCGATCGGCTTTGAAAGCTCTCGTTATCCCGGGATCAATGTGTCTCTGGAAAGTGTGGCTTTGCTTCTCGGCTAAATATTGCTGCTTCGAAGAGTTCTTTCAAAGGCCGCGCGGCCGACGCTTTTTTCGAGGCCGTATATTGATCTTGTTTGAGGAAGACGTCTCGGCGAATGAGACGTTTTGAAGCTGAAGGTGCTGCTTAATCGTGCAGGAAGATCGATAGTCAATCTCTTTGGGAGTATGGAAAAATCATCAGTTTAATAGAAAGTGTTATAGGACTATCTTGAAAATAGGATCCAAGTGGTCTTATGACCTAAGAGCACTAATGCAATAACTTTCTGGAGCCGTTTCAATCTTATAAAATAAGGAACTTCCATGCACAGCATGATTAAAACAATTATATGAATTTAAAATAAACTTACCCTCGCTTAAATCGCTTTTGTTTTATTGTTTACATTTGCTTCAAAAGTTTTAATAAAGCTTTTATAAATAGCGTTTAAATATTGCATATTTCATTTTTGTTGATCCCATTATTTTTTTTTTCTGACAGTATAAACAAAATATTCATTTCACTCTGGTATTGACCCCCGAAATATAGATTCAAATGTGTTATTGATTAAAAATTATGGGTGTCAGAAATATTAATTTAGAATATACCACTTTACTCTAATCATCTTAAATTTTATGAGGTTAAAATAGGAAGTAAACATTTTGTGACTATTCCACAAATTTAAATAGATATCCTTTACACGAAAATCTTACTAAAATTTTTTCTGGATTTATTTAAATGATGATTGCATTTACTTTAAACGCTGGTTTTGCGAGGAAAACAATATTAAGATGACTGAAGTCTTCATGCTTTTTATTACCTTCGTGGCACGCGAATTCGTGACAATGTAAAATATTATCCGAGATATTTTCATGTCTTGCAATAATTCTGATTTTGTTTTATTATTTAGTTGTACAGTCGTTATTTACTTATAATTAGCTATATTGCGTATGTAATTAAAACAAAAAATAATTTTAATCCATTTTCAGTCTTTAATTTTAGTTTGACATTTAATTAAGTTGTATTACTATGACAAAAGTTATTTAACGCAAAATCTTAATTTTAATATAAAATGTATGGCAATATAATTATTACAAACATTTAAAAATGTGGGGTACAAGATTTTGATCACAGGTCATAAATTGCTCGAAGGTTTAGGTTAATTAGGAACTTGACATCAAGTGAAATCTAAACTTAATAATAAATATTATTTAAATACTGTTTAAGTGACAAATTAAATCTATCAAATTATGAAATAATATATGGCGACAAAATTATAGCTTTAACTTAAATTAACTTTAGTCAAGACATAAATCTTTCCAAAAAAATTCGAACCCACACGGGGCAATCAGTAGCAACGACGCGTCAAAGAAAAAAGAAAGAAAGAAAAAGAAGGAACTAGCTAATCCGTAAAAGAAAAAGAGATCTCTTGAAGAGTAAGAGGGGAATCCAGGAAAAAAAGACGACGCCAATCGCATGCGAGAATCTCCCGTGCACAAATCTCTCAGCTTTTTCTTCCCCTCCCTCGAGAAAACTAGCATTTCCTCTCCTGTGTCGGGCATCCCTCATCTCGTCTGACTCTCACGAAGCAGTCAACGCGTTACTCAATTCGGATGAAGCACGCACATCTTGGGTATTATATTGTGGGCAAGTTTATGTATAACAACGACAGATACTATATGCAGGAGAATGCGCGCTGAGCATTTTACTTATGAATATAAATATATTCTTGTCCCAAGAGTATTAAGTATTTTTGTTAGCAGAACTTAAATTAAAGTTCTATTAATCAAACTTTATTTTTCTCATGCTAAAGTGTCAATAAATAGTAATTATCATGTTATTCCCCGGAATTATCGGCGAGTTAGCACTTTATTCCATTGGCGCTTGAGCTGGAATCTTATGCATCTAGGAGGCGTCGATACGATATTCTCTGTCGACGCACTATTCCCAAAAAGAGAGGTGAAGAACGAAAGCGTACTCACCGGTGGGTGGAACGAAGGCGAAGAGGACCTTCCAGAAAATCGTAAGGCAGTGCATGAGATAGTCGCCGGTGGAGGGCGACGACGGAGCCCTGGTCGAGCCCTCGCCTTCCTCGCCCTCCTCGTCGTCGTCACCGCCGCTCACCGTCAGGGCTTCCGTGAACTGCTCCTTCCACGAGCTTGTACCTGCGGGCAATCGTGGAACGTGTTCGATTATTTCTCCGTCCGAAAGGAAAAGCCAGCTTGATTAATGCGAGGATCTTCTTTGCATTTACGTGCCGAGTGGAAGTGCCCTTATATTACGGAGTGATGAATATGACGTTAAAATTGCGAGGGTATATAAGAGAATAACTTCGCACGAAATTCTCGGCTTGAACAGTCGTTTTTTTTTTTTTTTTTTTTTTTTTTGAGTGAATTATTTCTTTATCGTAACATATTAATTAAATTTAGATCTAAATTCTAGTTAATTCTGTAAGTTATTGTAAATGCTATTTTGAAATTATCGGAAACTTGCTACCAGGGATATTTTTATTTATTAAAGATTAAAAAAACAGTCATGATGCAACGGAGGGAATCGCGGAAAAATAATAATTTTTAGTTTTTTAATTCCAAGGTAGAAAGAATCACAAAATATTGTAAATTCGCTAGTTATTAAGATAAATTTTTAAGCGAAATTATCATAATTATTAAAATTTGAAGTAGAGCTTATTATTAATCTTGTTAATAACTACTTTATACTTTATGTTACTAATTATAATTTGTAATACCTTAAGTAAATAGTATGCAGCTTTGTACCATGAAATTCATAGACCTACGAAAAATAATTCTCCGAGCAGTTGATAATGCGCTATTATAAGCGTAAATTAAACAATGCATTAACCGCAAGTGTATAAATTCAAGCAACTTTCATTATTAGTTTCGAACAAATTTGACACGAAACTCCTTAATATATACGTGGAGAGAAACGACGTGGAATATTGTATTTACGATATATTCAGCTCGAGTTGCGCGCCTGCAACGGCTTATTTCGGACGAATAAATTAATTGGCTGCTGCGGCCGTAATTGACGGAGACGTATAGAGGGGCTGTGGTTTCTGTGAAAAACTGATGCAACGTGAGGGAAGTAGTAGTGGCTTTACTTCTTCCCTTATTTTTATGCTCACACGTGTGCGGTGCGCCCAGTATTTATGGCTGAAGTTTTTAGGTCAGATTATATTTATGTTGTGTTTTTATTTTGATACATTTGAAATTATTTACTTTCTATCGAATTTGACTAATATAAATTACATTGAACGGTCCTTGGCTCAAGAGTTTAAGCTTTAAGCGTTAGGCGTTTTCCTCAGTGTGTTAGAATGTCAGGAAACTACCAATAAAACCAAGATTTTTCCTAAGTTAAGAACTGTTCCCTTTAATCTCTTTTGCCTTTCAAGAAAAGTAGACAGTCGAGAACCTTGAACCTTGACTATTCCTGCGAAAGCAATAGGCCATCACAAAAACGATGAAATCGAACAATATTATTTAAGAATCAAAGTATTTTTTCTAAGAATGCATAGGAGAAGCAGACCGTGCATTAATCCACCAGGTTCCGTTCTCATCGACGAGGGACATTTAATTTGACCGGCCTCCTCGAATATTCCGAGCAGCGGCGCTCGGGCCATCCCGCCGGATGAATTCTCGCGTCGCGGGCGCGGGAATACAAATTGCGCGCATTACTTCCCCCCGCGCTAAGGTATTCCGGATGCATCGACGAGATCTTTCACGAGCGTGTCGGGCTAAGAGGGGCCGCTCTCTCTCTCTCTCTCTCTTTTTCTCGGGGCGCCCCTTTTTAGGGATTTATCGTAGTTCCGTCGGCCGTCGCTTTTACTGCGCCGACTTCCCGATTAACGCCCGGATGGCTGGGCCATCCGAAGACGACGGGGGTAAACTCGGGAGCATTTATTTTCGAAATCCCTTTACTTTTTCTGCGAGCTGCGTGGCTCTGCTTAGCGATGTTTAGAAACGCTTCTTCTCGAGCCTTTTGGATTCGAGATTTATCAGCTTTCTTGAGTAGTATTAAGCGAATGTTGCGGCTACAATTTATTAGTTAATTAACGAAGAATAATTACAAAGACGTAAGTTGAAGTTAATAATACACTTTAATTTTGTTTCACTTTTTCTAAGTTTTTAAGTATGTATATTTTTCTAAGTATATATATATATTTGTTTGTTACTAGTCTTTCCCTATTTGTACGCTTTAAATAAAACATGAAAAGCCCTCATAGAAATTAGACGGTTACGGTAGAAAAAGGATCTCCGGCTTTGAAAAAGAGCGAGGTGTCGAGGCATTGCGTCCGGTGGCCTTTGCAACTAATTACAGCGGGCGTCGACGTGCCTGGCATTCGTCGGTGTCGCTTCACCATCGGACAAAGGGAAGCGCCCGAGTCTCCTGCTGAGATTTCTCAGTCTGAATAACAGAGCAGCGTTGACTTCTTCGCTCGCGACGCATTGACTTGTACGACTTCCGTGTTCAGTCTAACGCTTCAATCGTTAAAGAGGCTATTCAACATTTTTAAGCGATACATTTTTTGCGAGCATCTCGATGGCTTGCGTCCAAAATGGAATTAAATAAATTAATATTAAATTTTATTTTTTATTAAGTTTATAAAACTTGGAATTTCATATTTTGAATTTTAGTTTCATAAAAGTTCGTTTTTTTTTAATTCACTGTGTAGCAATATCGTAAGTATTGATGTATAAATAATACTTGTTTACATTTACCAAAACATTTTTAAGCTCTTTTAAATAATTTACTTTTTTAAACTTTTTGTTGCAAAGAGTGATTTAATTGCAAATATTTTATGGGTTCTGCTACATGAAAACTTAATAAGTTTAGTAAACAGCTGGCATATTTGATAACTCAAAAAACGGGATTAGCTAAAGGAACGATTTAAAAATCACCGCAACTGATTCTGAATTCTACAAAAGCCTATCTCCAGAAAATAGCTGCATTTTAAGGCTGAAAAGATGGCTCGAAAATTAACGCGAAATCGGAGAATTCCCCAGGGCATTTTACGGAGCCACTAAAAAAAAAGTCGGGGGAACGTCAAATGGATTCAAAGTCCTGAGCGAAGACTATTCCTCTTTGTCATCGTGAATGTTAGCACGCCGCCCCCCGTCGGGCGCCATTAATTTTCAGTCAAGCGTGACGTTGATCCGCCGCTGCTTTTTTGCTTGCCTCCTTCCAATGTAAACATCATCGTGCGTCGATACGGCCGATCCCTTGGCTAAAATCTCGGATGTACGATTGGGCTTTTTAAGGAGACCGAGGAAATCCGTAAATTATCATGGGTTCTTTTCAAAATACGAAAAATCAGCTTTCGAAGCGGAAGCTTGTAAAGTGCCAACGAGTGGGATACGCACAAATGGTGACCAGATCGTGAATGATGATGCAATGACGTATGTATAAAAATAATAATTGTAATTTAAGATTGTTGTAACTTTAATAATTGACCATAAAATTTTCTATTTTACGAAGAGGTCAGTTAAATTCTCGAAATCTTATAAATAAAATACTAAATAAAACAAATAAAAAAGACAAAAAAGCGAAAAATAAAAAATTCTAGATAAGCTTAAGTTTAGTTGAGTATAATAAATTGCGAAAACTAAACTAACTTTACAATATCGTTCAGATTATTGTTTTTCGATTACTGAAACTAAAAAATATTGGCAAAATACAGGTTTGGTCTGAAAGGCTACTAACCTTGTAGACATTTTTGCTCAAAACAAGTTTTTGCATTTTTTCAAACTACACTATAAACGGAGTGGTTGGACAAGGTAAGAAGAAGCTCTTCAACTTAAGTTTAGTTGCTTTCTTGCCTTCTTCTCGACAATCGCATCACATCTGTACCTCTACAGTGCATTACTAGTTTTGTTGAAGTGAAATTTATCTACGAATGCTTAAAATTCCTTTTAAAAAAATTTTTTACAATTTTCGTGAAATATTTATTAAAATTTGAAATATTTGTAAACTGATAGTGACATTATTTGGTAAATATGTTCAAATTCATACGTTGGGTGTTTATAGCGTTGGTGATCAGTAACGGGATAGATGCGAAATTTTTAGGCTCGTTTGAAATGGACTTTATAAAAGCTGCGTTCAATAAACATGAAGAAAAGAACGATTGTACAATCCTCTTAAACTTTACGAATATAGATATGCCTAATATTGGAACGAAATTCATTGTAAACTCGTTTGTGAGAGAATTGATTTTACAAAAAAATGGAATCCAAACTTTAAGTTTGGGTGCTTTTGACGGTTTGCCGTCATTGAGTTTTTTGGATTTATCTTATAATAACTTGTCTGCTGAGAATTTAATTGCTTTTGGGCCTCATCCGAATCTACAAGTTTTGATCCTAAACAATAACCTTGGTAATGGAGAACAAATGTCAAATATATTACATATTACAAGCAAATATAAAAAATTAAAGTATCTTTCTCTGCGTAATGTTCTGATAAATGAGTTGCCTTCTAACTTAGAAACATATTTACCAAGCCTGACATATCTGGATTTATCAAACAACATGCTAAATATTCAAAATGTCTTTTCTAATTTGCCGAGGACTGTAACGCATCTGTATATGGAGAAGATTCAGGAAAGTAAAATTATACCATTAGCGAACTCTGAAGCGCTGAGAAATATTTTATACCTTTCTTTAAATGGAAATAAAGTTTATGGTTTGGGAAGTGTCAGTGCGTTTTATTGCGAGTATTTATGCTTGAATTTGTCAAAGCTCGAAGGTTTATCGTTAGCTGATTGTGGAATAGAAGAAATACAGTCTAATTCGTTGAATCTTGGAAATTTGTTGTACCTAAACTTATCCGACAATCCGTTCACAGAAATTCCTGAGTCCGTATTTCAGCACACGTCGAAATTACAAGTGTTTGATTTGAGTGCCACTGCGTTATCAAAGCTACCCAACTTCAGTTTGCTTAAGTATTTGGAAAAATTATTGATGAACAATATGAAAAGCAATCAAATAGCTGCAGATGCGCTGAAAATAAAATGGAATCTAAATAAATTATCATTCCTTTCTTTGAGTGGTAACAAACTTGAAAATATACCAACTGAAATGATTCAGAATTTACCAGCACTCAAGGAACTAGACCTTTCGAATAACGAAATTACAGTTTTACAATTTAATTGGTCTACGGGTTTAATAAACCTTCAACATCTTTATTTGAGTGAAAATCAAATCAGCAGTATTGATACACTATTTTTAAATGGTACTGCATCTTTGGAATATTTGTATGTTGACAGAAATCCTATTTTTAGCTTTCAACCTAGTTCATTTAAACACCTTTCTAATAAGATTAATGTTATGTATAAACCTGTTTGTAATTAAAAACTTTTGCTAATAAAGATTTGTTTCAAATTTTGTACTAGTTGAATCTATTAATAGGTTCAAGTTTCTTAAAAGATAAATAAAATGCTTTCAAAAATAAATTACAGATTTTCTATCCTTTTATTATAGTACCCTAAAATGTTCACAACTTTTAATATATTACAAAAGCATTAATTGTAAAATATATATTTTTAGATAAAAAATGATAATAAAATACTTTTATGAGTAGTTTGATAATTTTTTAGTAACTTATTCTGTTCTCGTCTGTTGTCTTATAAAGATATATTATATTTGTAACCAAGCATCCAGTTCGCTTACAAACCGTTCAAGGCCGCGTTCAAATAGCGTCGGGAGGCGCTGTTGCACCGAATAATAATTCGGGGAAACAGCGTACTCGCACCGACTCGAGCGATGTAAATAATATAGGAATGCGGTTAGAACTAATACTACGAGAGAGAGAGTAGAGAAAGTAGGGATAGACGATGATGCACGCGAGTGTCCTCGCGAGAAGAGAAAAGCAATCGCTCGTTAGTCTAGAGCTGGAAAGAACCGGCAAACTGAACACGAATCGGCATAAACAGCCGGCTGTCAAAGCGTTTACTGAAAAGTGCCGCGAGTAACCTAGACATTGCACCATTCCAAATAAACTAAAGCGCGAGTGAAAATATACTCCGTCGTGAGTGATACATTCTACCACGAGAGTAGAGATTTACTTCCCGCGAGAAGAGACAAAGTGTTAAAAATAGTAAGCAATGAGTTCGCGAGAGAGTGAGATGACCTGAAACGCAGTTCGTGCAGCGGCAGCATTAGTCGCACAAGATCTTTTTTTTTCTTTAGATGCAGACTAATTACGGTAAAGAAAATTACTTGGATGCATTTTGTAAAAAGGTCGTCATTCCAGCCGTAAGAAGCTTGCCGAGTACGAGTCTAAGCTCGATTGCTTTTGCTGATGTTCCATGTAAAAAGGTACCAGTAAAGATGTACGCGAAAGGCTTTGACGAATTTTCGAAAAATGTGCACAGCAATATAGGAAAATTCATCGACAACTATTCAAAAGTGCGCAGTGTCTATTTTTATGTCATTTGCGATATCGGTAGCGATAAAGTTTAAAAGATGATTAATTGCAATACAAATGCGAGTTTAATAACATTTGTGCAATTGCACATTGCTGCCCAACTTAGAGCTCCGAACTGTGGAAACATTTTATTTAATTATCAGAAATTAGCTGAAGTTTTCGAAACGAGTGAATTCGTGAAATGTCAAGGATATTTTTTAAAAAATATAGGACATTTGCAGTTTGGTAAATTAAAAAAAAATTCAGAATGATAGATTATTGCCATTCGTAAGAATATATACATCATCGAGTACGAGACCACAGCTACTCAATCTATGTATTTGTGTATTGTTTATTCAACGGTTTATCGTTATTTAAGATAGAAGCACAAGCCATTCAGTGTTCGTTCGCCGAACTGGTCTTTGTACGGTGGGCACCTGGACAATTCTCTCAATAGCCGATTAGAAATTGTACAAACATACACGGACTTGAGAAAATTGGAAAACTTCCCGAAAGACTGGTCGGTACAAAAAGCAGACTTCCACAAATCAGCGGCGACGATACTCCCGAAATTACTGTCGGAATTGTGCACAAAGGGGGCTTTTGTTCACGTGAAGCAATGGCCCGTGGGCGTAAGCAAAAGTTTACAAAGGGAGCTCACGCCGTTGAAAAATGCCATGAATACGCCGAAGGAAAATGATTAGCAATGAAATGCTTACATTTGTATACTTCTCCGAACACAGAGTAATATCATTTTTAGACGGAAAATATGATAGGTATATTATTTTTAAATAGCAGAGATTTATTTTCATTATGTACATTATCACAAAGCATAACGATATCTTAACGATACTCAATTCATTTCATATACGACTATAAATACGTGAAAAGTTTGGAGATATCGGACGATGAAAATTTCATCCAGCATCATTAACCGAAGCAGTACCTACCACTGTCGGTATTTTCAAACTACAATAACAAATATTATATTACTGATGAAGCCAGAGAGCTTGCCGGAATCTTATACGCGAACGCCTTCAACGGTAGAGGTGAAAATAGTGCACTGGGCTCTTATTATAAAAAAATAACAGATATACACACTTTGATAGAAAAGCTATTCGCGATTCTGGCACTTGTAAGGCAGCTCATCGTATCCGGCCATAAAGACGCTAGAAAGCTGGATGGTTTGAAATATTTTAAAGAAGCAGCGCGAACCACCGAAAGAGCACATCCAAAAGATGTGTTCTAATCAGCCACTCATTCGCATCCGAATCAAGTGCTATTGCAACTCGTGAAATGTCATATATTCGGAACCATGCCTCCCGCGGAATACGAACAATCAATTGATGACCATGATAAAGTACACGGACAAAATTTTCTATTCAAAAGTACCATGAAAACCATGATAATCGTGGGGCAGGACTCCCTTCTCAAAAAA